>WBZZ01000685.1:0-2500 GCA_019918135.1 Paulinella micropora
TTCTTCTTCTCGGTCGTGACTGCTTCTCTCCCTCTTCGTCTTTTCTTGGTTTTTCTTTATCTTTGGTGTATCTTCTTGCCTTCTCTCAAGTAATCCTGCGTATACTTTTCGGTCTGGCATATGATTTTGTCTCGGTCTGGCACGTATTTTCTTTTCTTCTTCGTTTTGCAAGCGCTCCTTTATGCCCTTTCCTCTCACTTCCTTGCTCGTTACATTTCCTCTCTCCTGCTATTTTTCTCTCATTTCATTATATTTTATCTTATTTTCCTCTGAATTCTTTTCTCTACCGAATCTCTTTTCCTTTGTCGTGCAGGCTCCTTTCTCTATCCACCACCTCCATCTTTCTTCCTCACTTCTTCATCTCGCCTGTACCTGTACCTCCTCTTTTTCATATCCCAAGTGTACCTCTCTCTCTCTCTCTCTCTCTCTCTCTCTCTGCTTCTTCCTCTTTTCCTCTTCTTCTTCTGCCAATGCCTGTAACAAACCCCCCCCCCCCACCTCTCTCTCTCTCTCTTTCTTTCTTTCTTTCTCTCGCTCGCTCTCGCGCTGTTGCTCTCGCGCTGTTGCTCTCGCTCTCAACTCTTAATCTCCATCTGACATAATTTTTCTATTTCGTTTCTTTCTGGTGTTTTTATTTCAGGTCTACCACTCTTACTCTTCCTTTCTTGTCTCTTTTTCATTTTTCACCCACAAATCTGCTCCTTCTCCTCCTCCTCCTCCTTCTTCTTCTTCTTCTTCTTCTTCTTCTTCTTCTTCTTCTTCTTCTTCTTCTACTACTACTACTACTACTACTACTACTACTACTACTACCACTACTACCACTACTACTACTACTACTACTACTACTACTACTGCTGCTGCTGCTGCTGCTACTACTACTACTACTACTACTACTACTACTACTACTACTACTATTCTTACTTCTTTCATTCTTTCTTCCTTCCTTCCTTCTTTCCTTCTTTCTTGTGTATCAGGTCTTGCTGTACCCACCCGCTGTGTCTGGGGGCGACTACTTCATGCAGCTGCACCTGCTCGACGCCAACAGACTGCAGCTGGTACGGCACCTTCACGACTCATCGCCGCGTTTCAGCATGCAGAATAGATGCTTGACGCAGGCATATATGTATTTATGTATGTGTTATGTATGTATGTATGTATGTACGTACGTACGTACGATGTACGTACTTATGCGCGTATTTGTGTACCTACTTATGCATGTGTGAGCATGCGTGTACTATGCATGTATGAATGCAGTGTGTATGAATATGTGTGCAGATGTGTTATCCTCACCCTCCCTGCACACCGCCCCCCCCCCCCCAAACCCCCCAACACACACACACACACCTCCCAAACCCTCCGCCAAACACACACATACAACACACTATGCAGGCATGTGAGGACACAACACACACATGCATGTATGCATGCATACATACATACGTACATACGTACATACGCACATACATACATACATACATACATACCGGCATATACGCAGACCTGACGGCATGTGCAGGTGGCGACGTTCAGCGGCTTGGCTATGGCCTTCTTCCTGGGCACCAGCGAACAGGTGCAGCAAACAGCAATGAGAAGGACAGAGCAGACACAAAGCAAGCAGGGAAGGAACAGAGAGAGGGGGGGGGGGGGGGGAGAAAAGAAACAAAGAAAGAAAGAAAGAAACAAAGAAAGAAAGAAAGCAACGAAGAGAAGAGGAAGGGGAAAAGAGGAAAAGGAAGAGGAAGAGGAAGAGGAAGTGTATATAATTTATAGACATGTTGCCTATAGATTATGTGTGTATGCCAAGGTGGCGAGCCTACTGCAGAGCGGCCATAGTGCAGCTGTACCTTCACGCATACATGCACATCACACATCACACATCACACACACACACACAAACACACACACGCAACTCACATACACACACATTCTCTCTCTCTCTCTCTCTCTCTCTCTCTCTCTCTTTTTTTTTTTTTTTTTTTTTTTGTTGTTGTTGTTGTTGTTGGTATGTATATAATTCTGTTCTGTATGGATGTGCTTTGCATATCCTGTGTACATTTCCATTCAAAGCTGCAAATTTTACATAAGTTTCCATTTGAATCTGTATGTTTGTGGCATCCATGCTTACTGTCATGATTCCCACAAGTCTGCGTGGCTGAAACACTTGTCGCAGCCTATCTACAGATTCGTTTGCGTTCTCTCTTCCAATCCGTGTGTATGAGAGCTTCGTGGCTCCTTAAGTAAACTGAACAAACACTCCAATCGTTTCGTTCTGAACCAACGCTCCAATCGTTCCGTTCTCAGCCAGGTTTTCCGTGCAAAGCCTGCGTCGCGGCTCATCAGAAAGCTCTTGATTTCCTTCACATGAGCTACTCCGGCTACTCCACAACGCCAGAACAGACGGCATTATCCAAGGACGAAGCGCTGCAAATCATTAGTCAAGGCACCTAAGAACTGGCTGGTTAGATAGCCCTAGTTAAGAGCCTTCAAATCAGCTACTGCA
>WBZZ01000685.1:5000-36380 GCA_019918135.1 Paulinella micropora
AGCAACGACAACGACAACAAAGACCGCCCGTTTACCTGCTGGCAATGTGGCGAGGCGGCAGGCAAAGTGAGCCGCTGCTCATGGCTACGCGTCAAGCAGACTGGGGTGAAGCCCCAGAACGAAGAATTGATCGTAGACACCGAGGGACGTAGAGTCTTGTTAGTGTTACAGGTAGGTATTGAACGAGCGGAACTATTAGATGAACCCATGTTAGAACTAATAATCAATATTAATAGTTACATGGGCCGGCCGTATAAGAGTAACGGTGTCGTTAGAGCCATTACTTATATCCGGCCAGTCATATCGTTCAGTCTGCGCGCCTTCTGTTGGTTTGGCGCGTTATTAAAGCTTTGTTACTGCAGACGTGGTCTACTGTGAGTTCCGGATCATTATATTAAGTTATATTGGTCAAACAGGTTATTGAGCCTTGTAGTGCGAACTCTGACACAGAGCTTTAATCGTCAATATACATTTTTGGTGAGCTAGCATTATGCAGTCACGCAAAAGTGTGCACCTACTTGACGTGCAGAAGGCAGTCAATCATCATTACATAAGACGTGCTGTAGGCAATCTCTATCTTCCCTACCTGTGGGAAGACTAGCTATGATAGCTACTAGGACACCCGTTGACATTGGACAATTAATTAGACCCTTCCTCCTCAGCTATGTCCATATTGCTATTTTGTACGTTAGCATTATTCGTTACTTTATCACTGAGGAACTAGTAATTTACTATACGAAATGGAATCTGTCAAACTTATTTCCACTCTACAAGTAATTTATCACCTAAGGTGCAGAGGCTGGAAAATTTCCCTTTTTACAAAAGCAATTTCCCTTTTTACACATATCAACTCGTAATTTTCTCACATTGATCGTACTACCAACGCTTCCATTTAACGCAACCACATCCGTAACCACACAACCAAACCAACCTAAACTAGTTTTGCAACACTACTTCCGTCTCACAACCTTCGTCGTGAGCATACCGCACAAACCTTGGCAACTCAGCACACACCAAAACCCTTTACCCTCACCTTACCCTTAACCCTCAAACTCAAACTTAAACTTGCTCTTACTTAACCTTTGGCAAAGAGGTGAGCACGGTCACTCGAGGTTAAACCCCTGTTATTAAATGACTATTCTTGAAAGTTACGGTTAGTAGTATTATTAGTTATTAATACAGTCATTTATAGTATCTTTTCTGCTACTGGTCGTTGTAATGTGCTATTAATAACCGTTACTCCACCTATTCAATTTACCGGTAATTTGGATAGTCTTAGTCATAGGCAGGTTCATAGGCAGGACAGTTATTAATATCTTTATTACTGACAAGGACACTTTCTAGAGTATTCGCGAATCATAGTCTGGAATGCCTAGAACCAAATGAGTATTACCATTCTGTTAAGGTCAACGCATTTTGTGTGACCCAAAGTTATTAAAAAGTCTTTTCTTCTGTTATTCTTTACCCTTAGCGGGGTAGCTTCCCTAAACTCTGCGTTTGAGAGATAGATTCCGTTGGTTATGAGCCTTGACAAGGAGGCAAGCGTGCCGAAGCACGTATTGTGTCAAGTGCCCATATTCGAGGGCGATGACCAAAGCTTTTGGCCTTGGTCAAGCAAGTTTCAGAAGCACATGCAGGGGGTATCTGTCCACGTGGCAGAGATGGTATCTGCGGCATTGGCTGACCCAGCTAAAGCCAAAAAGGATTTTCCTTACGATGAAGCAAGGGCTGGCAGAGAGGGGTATGTCAGGTAATAGAACTAAACACTTACCTTTAGAATTACACTTTATGCACCACCTACAGAGAGACGGTGAGATTAAGTTTGTAAAAGTAGGTACGAAGAAGCAGATAGGTGATGTAATGACAAAATATTTACCGAAAGAACAATTCGAGTATTTACTTAACAAATTTACGGTAAAGATCGAGTAATTTCGGGATTTGCATGTCCACTCACTTATGTTTGCTTTGAGTGTTTTGTGCAGTTTGTTGCTTGTTGCAGCAGCTTTGTTTTGCACAGGGGTCCAGAGCCGTCGAGTCGAGATTGGATCGCCGACTGCCGCGCGAGGCCGGCGGCGAGGCTATCCCCAATTTAAATTCTTTTATCCTTCTTTCTGTCCTAGATAGAAAATCTAAAATTTTTCGATTTTGCTACCCTCTACGGGAAGCGCTTGCAAATTTTTGAACATATACATACTTCATACATGTTACTGCATGACTACATATATACATACATAGAGGACGTGATGTCATTTGGAGTTGATGACCTTCGGGTTACCCATAACTGATCCTCACCACTATTTTTTTATATTACACTGGCCACTAGATAGCCTATGACTTGCGACTAAGGGGGAGCGTTGTAATGTGCTATTAATAACCGTTACTCCACCTAGTCAATTTACCGGTAATTTGGATAGTCTTAGTCATAGGCAGGTTCATAGGCCGGACAGTTATTAATACCTTTATTACTGACAAGGACACTTTCTAGAGTATTCGCGAATCATAGTCTGGAATGCCTAGAACCAAATGAGTATTACCATTCTGTTAAGGTCAACGCATTTTGTGTGACCCAAAGTTATTAAAAAGTCTTTTTTTCGGTATTCTTTACCCTTAGCGGGGTAGCTTCCCTAAACTCTGCGTTTGAGAGATAGATTCCGTTGCTGGTGGCACTAGCCTTTTACTATTACCATTATTGCCCATATCAGGCCGTTTTGTGGGTCATTTTCTGGAGGTACATCTTTGTGCGACGTCGTCAGTTGGACTGGCGGGCATTGTTCAGTATTGTCAAATTCTTTTGCGTGGGAAGCAGTTGGCCGGTAGGAGGGGGACGCCCCGAGTTCCGGTCGCCGTTTGCAGAAGTCGCGAGGGTTTTCTCCCAACGGGTTATCGAGCCTTGGAGCGTGACCTGTGCAACGGATCGCAGAGGAGAACCTTCGTTAAAGGGGTGAGGGGTCCACCTTAAGTGACTCCATTACAGGAAAGTGCGCATTTTCAATTCTGTGGCTACAACTGATCACTGTAGACACTACTCACGCCCTGCTCTGCTGGTGTGTAGTGCAAGGGCAAGGTGGGGGACAGGACAGAGAGACAGACATACAGGTCGCAGTGTGGGAGGGGTGAGCCTCCTAAAGGTGTTGTGCATTTGTCAGTTCTGTGACGTGGCCAGTTGTGCTTGCCGTGGTGCCAGTCGGGATTGAGCACCCGCTACCACGGACACAACAAGTTGCCAGGCCAGAGTACAAAGCAGTAGACCAGTTGTGCTTTGCCGTGGTGCAAGTCGGAATTGAGCACCCGCTACCACGGGACACAACAGTTTACCTGCAAAGTTATTGTTGAGCAGTAGGCCAGTTGTGCTGCCGTGATGACAGGCGGGATTGAGCACCCACTGCCCACGGGACACAACAGCTTACCTTGCAAAGTTATTGTTGCATTCGTACTGCATCATCGCATCTACTCCTTGTGTCGCTGTTGTGACTGTGTGAGGAGTGAGAGAGAGGAGTGGTGAGGTCGTGAGCTCTGAAGAACCGTGCATTGGACACGAGGGGAGGAGCGAAAGGTAAGTGTTTAGTGGTTGTACAAAAACAACTACAAACCTAGGTAGGTTGAAGAACTGACTTTGCAGATTCTAAGAGCTGCTAGTAGGTGTAAAGCTATCATAGGTGGTAGCTGAGGTAGCCTCAGTGTAGTTTGAGCAATAGAGAGTCAGTGGTAACACACGTGGTTGAAGAGAGAGAGAGAGAGAGAGAGAGAGAGTAAAGGGTGGTGTGGACAAGCAAAACACTATTCTGTGTAGTGTGTGTGAGAGTCTGCTCGTGGCCTCTGTTGTGTTCTCTCTGTGTGAAAGTGTGTGTGGTTGCTTGCATGTGTCTGTGCCATCAGAACAGCGTAAGTCTAGCGTGACCCTATCTCTATTTGGCAAGTAGAGAGCATAGCTGTGTGCTGTGTGTAAGTGTGTGTGTGTGGAGCGTGTGTCTGTTCGAGACTGACGGTGGTTAGAAATGACTACTAGTAAGACAGACAATAAGATTACGTTCACAGGCAAAGAGGCATGGCTCCTATTGCATAGGCAGGTGGTGCAAAGCTGTAATGCTAAGGCCCCTAAGGAAGTGCTGCAGGGTGCTGACGCCCACAAACAATATGTACATCGCGAAAACGTATTAGGGATACAGCTTAAGGGTAGGGAGGTGCCCCCCTTTATACTAGCTTGGGAAGAGGTAGCCGAGTGGAATGATTGGGCTGACTTGGACGAAGAAGTAGTAAAGGAATACTTCGAGGACAAAGCCAAGGGTCCTACTCGCCTGTGGCCTATGCCCAACCCCAAACCGGAAGCTTCAAACCTTGAGAAGGCATTAGGGGTAGAGGAAGGAAAGAAAACCCCAGCCAAGCGTTACAAACCGGTTTTGGCAGTCCGAAGGATAAACCAACCCCTGAGACTGAAGAAGGAAAGGAGGAGGAGAAAGATGAAGACCGGCACACCTCTGACCTCTACTCTAGTGGGTATGCTAGCACTGACAAACCTAGGCTGTCAACTGGCAAGGGCTCAGACTTAGAGGGCGACAGCAAGAGTGGGGCCTCCCGAGGACAGACGGACCCCTCTAAGGTCAAAGCCCCACTAGGGGGTGCTGATCGTGCTGGCGCACTGACACGACAGGTGATGGCCTATGACGCTAGTGTACTTGCTGAGATGAGCAAGCAAAAAGAGAGGGTGTTCAATATCATCTATGACATGCTCGGAGGTGAGGCGAAGAGTCTAGTGCGTGACTTAGCTGATCCGGAGAAGCTGACCTTTGGTCAAAACCCTAAAGAAATGTGGGATAGACTGCTAGCCCGGTACAAGAAATCTGACTCCTCTGACATTCAGGACAAGGTGAAGGAACTGAATGACTTCCACTTTGCAAGTAAGCAACAGTACGTCGGTCAGTGTGTAGACTAGAACGCTAGGAGAGACTGGTTGGCCGACTATGGCCAAGCCCCAACCGATGACCGGATGCAACAAATAGTGAAGGACGCGTTAGTGGGCCCAAAGCAATCTGACTCTAGGGTGAAGAAAGCTTGGCAAGTTTGGGTTGAAATGGCTAAACTGAATCGTAAGCAGTTCAAGTGGGACTTCGCCTCCTGGTGGAAGTTCGTGCAAGATCGTGCCCTTGAGCTAGACAAGAAGTTTGACCGGGCCAAAGTGACTAGCTCCACAGAAAATGGTTTGGCAGCTCGCAAGGCCGGGAACCATAGGACGGTTGAAGTTGGCGACCATCGGGCTCTTGCGATTGTGGACCGTGTTATTAGAACTATTAGACGGTGGCTTGACATTCTATTTGAAACTAATGGTAATTTTGACTGGCTGACTTACATCTATGATATGGTGGATGCTTATAATATGCGACATCATAGAACAATTCAAGCTAGAACTAAACATTCGACAATCTTGGGGGTATCCCTTTTTCCGAAATTTTCCATGAAGTATATGGACTTTTTTGAAAACGTGTGGAAATGAAAGGAAATGAATTCCCTGATTGCAGAACATATAAAAATAATATTAAAATATGTTTTTATTAATTGTAATACACTTTAACTTCATCTTCAGAGGTGGGCAGGAACCGGTCCGACACGGTAATTTTTCTACTTTTTCGTAGTCCCGGCTACCATGAATCTATGATGATAACAATGCCGAACATGCAGAATTTGCTTTTACTGTTTATTCTTGCTTATATTAAGCATTTTACTATATTAAGACATGGTTTTACCTTCAAAAAATTCTGTTTGCCCGCTGTGACGTACGCTGGTACGTAGAGGGGGGAGGGGGGGGGGGGTGGGGGGGGGGGGGAATGGGTCGGAGGGAGGACGCTTCACATCAGATTCTGGTGCATTATCAGAGTTAAACAAATTTCTAATTTCAGTTTTTAGAAGAAGCGTTACAGTTGCAGTTGCCCTAGACAAAAACCATTATGAAAAAGTCGGACCCAGAAAAATTCATTCAAAAAAAATAATCACATACGACCACGTCCACGTCCACGTCCACGTCCACCCGCAGCACGACGTGCGCGGCGACGTCCGCGCAAACGGATTCCTGAGTTACGCATTCTCCAACTTGCGTCGGAGCGATCTGAATCATCTACAATATGGATAGCATCATGTTAAGGAGGAGAAGAACAAGAAGAAGAAGAAGAAGAAGAAGAAGAAGAAGAAGAAGAAGAAGAAGAAGAAGAAGAAGAAGAAGAAGAAGAAGAAAACTAATACCATGCTTTTCTTCCTCTGAACCAGAAGATCGATCAGACGATGAGTCAGTTGATGAACTGGAAGATGAAGTATCAGATAAGTCATCCTCTGAATCTGCCACTGGTTCTGCAGGCTGAGCAGCACCAAGCTCTTCTTCCTCAGGGAACCCACAGTCGCATCGTTCGAAATGGTTCCACGCTTGTTCAATAAGCTCTGCCTTCTTGAACTGTTTCCGATCGGAGTTTTGCGTTGCAACACCATGCATTCTCATCCATGATTTCAATTCGCTAACTACCATCTGCTTGGACGCAAATTGCTTTTTTTCCTCTGACGATCTTAGCAACGTGAGAATTTTCCGCCAAGGCTCAGAAGCATTTCCAAATGCTAAATCCTGCTCCTGCTTTTCTTCGCTAGTAAGCTGTCTTGCACCACGCCATCTCGGGTGAGCTGGAGGACGTCCTTCATTAACAAAATAAGTGCGTGGTAAGGACAGCAGCTCTTCATCGGTCAAACGCGTAAGTGCGTTCATTTTCTCCTGTCGTTCTTGAGGCAACTCCATCCAATTTACAGGTAGCTCGTCGATCAATCGAAATTCTGCTCTCCATTCCTTGCCTTTTGCATCGACACAGGACATATGAGCAGGACGGCCGGGCAGGCCGCCTTCGAAGTAATCTCCATCCACCTCTACTCTGGTCAAATTTCCACCTGCTAACATTTCCTCCACATGTGCTCGCTCATCCGGCCCTAGGTATTTAGTAGCCAAAGCACGAATATCCTTCTTCAGGCGCGGATTGACGAAGTAGCCGACTGGAAGCTTGGGAGGCATGTCGGTCGCTGTCATAAATAGAGAGAGAGATAGATAGATAGAACGAGAGAAAGAGAGAGAGAGAGAGATATATATATATATATAGAGAGAGAGAGAGAAAGAGAAAGATAGATAATATTATTACCGGGGCGTCCGATAAACAAATTGATCGGTTCTCCTCTGGGATCATCACGCACTCCATGAAAATCCTGTGCGTCTCCCCAAGTAGCGATCTCTACAGTCGGCAAAGCGTCAGGATCTTTCTTGGTGATTCTATATGCCAAGGGTTTGTTGTAGTTTTTGAAACTCTTGTTCATACACGGGCTAAAATGAGTCATCCAGTCGTAGTTACATCCGAGAACAACCAGCACATGCCTCTTCTTGTGCTGCTTCTTGAATGCAAGAATGAGCTTTAATAACGCTTGAGCGATGTTAGTTGTCAGGAAGGTGCTCTTCCACCCGATATCCATAACTCGAAATTCCTGATCATCTCCATCGTGCCCGTGCCCTGGTGGCTTGCGATGTGACTCTACTTGGAAACGGATTCCTCTGTCAACGACATTGAGCCCAAGGAAACCCAGCATCGCCCACGCGGTGTTATCACCAGCTCCGTCCCACTCAAGATATAATTTCCACGCTTGCATTGTGCGAGGGTTCCAAAGTTGCCAATGTAAAAGTGCGGCAAGCATAGTAATGTTGCTGTTCGCGCCGTGTTCTACCGCGCCTTCAAGGTACGTCAGAATAAAATGCGTATCGGTAGTGTAGCAGGTATTGATTCCAACGCAAAGGCGAAACACAATTTTTCCTTTGAAATCTTTCGCGGCGCGGCGGCAAGATGGGATCTTCACTGGCGGTTTCATATCGGCTGATATGACTGTGGCAGCAAAATCTGCTGGTGCTGCCTTCTTGCGCTGCATGCTGGCAACGCGGCACGCCCTGTGAATTTTGTGATGAAGCCTGCTACGGCGACGCCATTCTTGAGCTTCTACTTCAGTCCTGAAACCGTTAGAATGATCAGCAGCAAGCTCTGTGCAGATCTCGCATTTTGAGAAATCTCCTTCTGCAAAACAAACCTGTAATAAGTAATGATAACGAAAATATGCATAATACCTCTGACAAACTTGACGTGCGGAAAATCCATGCGCCAAACTTTGTTGATCGTATTGTCTGTCGGAGGATTATTTGGATCAACTCGTTTCGAACAACCAAACCGAAGGCACATATCTTTCCAATTCTCGCGAACATAGTTTTGGACTCCTGCGTCCTGAGCCATTTCTTGCATCCTCCATATTCCGTCGCTGCATATCTCCGGGTAACTCTCCATGAACTTCTCGCAGAGTAATACTGCTACCACATCTTCTGTTTCAGGAACGGTTGAGTAGCTTTTTGTCAAAACCTTCGTGTTATTTGCAAGAAGTTTGTGTGCTCTTGACAAAACTTTATCACCGATCCCGTAGATACGCTGCCAGGCTACTTTGCACACAGCCTCCGTTAAATACATATACTGAAACGATCCAGTTTTTGTTTGAAACGATTCAAGCTGCGAAGCTGCCCAAGAATAAAGCTCACTGAGAGTCGATGATGATTGCATTCCTGCTCGATTCGTTAATGAATTTAATTGGATGCATCCCTGTTTGCAGGGAACTCCCAATTTTCATAGTGAAATGATCAGAAAATGCAGCATGATCTGCAGCACGCAAAGACTTTCCTCCTGGTTCGAGGAGCCCAAGCTGAAAAGAAGGAGGAAGGTATTATCAGCAAAGACTCCGTAGCCACCACCACGGTGTGCCACATATATCGGCGCCTTGCTAGCCCTCAGCATGGCATACCTAAAGTTTGAAATACACATGAAAAAAATGGCAGCGCTTCCCGTTAGAGGGAATCACTAAAAAAAAAAAGGACAGAGAAAGGCTCACTGATAGAAGGCCACACACACTAGCTAGTTATACTAAAGCTAGTATCTATACTCCCCTCTTTAAACTATGCTATATAATAATAATAATAATAATAATAATAATAATAATAATAATAATAATAATAATAATAACAATAATAACAATAATAATAATAATAATAGATTTATCAGTCAATTGGCCTTTGATCCTGTCGGACATGTGCCTCCATTGGTAGCACGGGGCCGTTCGGTGACGCGGCTCCGCTCCAAAGACTCAATAATAATAATAATAATAATAATAATAATAATAATAATAATAATAATAATAATAATAATAATAATAATAATAATAATAATAATAATAATAATAATAATAATAATAATAATAATAATAATAGTGCTTCTCAGTCAATGGCGAATGCATTTCTGCACATGTGCCTCCATCGTCTCACCCGTGAGGGGAGTACGAAGATTTGACGATAGGCTCTACTGACACCCCCGCAAGGCAGCTCCAAGCAACAATAATAATAATAATAATAATAATAATAATAATAATAAAAATAGTGCTTCTCTGTCAATGGCTGATGCATTTCTGCACATGCGCCTCCATCGTCTCACCCGTGAGGGGAGTACGAAGAATTGACGATAAGCTCTAATGACACCCCCGCAAGGGCAGTTCCAACACTTCCAGACGGGCCGGTATGTTTAATGAAAATACTGGTCCAGAAATAGACCGGTATGTTCAATGAAAATACTGGTGGCACCGACGGGAATCGAACTGGCGACAGGGCCCAGATGGTAGAACTTGACCACTGGGCTATCACGGTGTCCATAATAATAATAATAATAATAATAATAATAATAATAATAATAATAATAATAATAATAATAATAATATATTGAAGAGGAAATGCAAAATCATGCCGGTCAGTTTCACAAACTTTTGTGCAGAGTTTTTTCCACAGATTGTTGTGTACAGAAGAAAAGAATAGCATTCCCGCTCATTCTGAGCTGGGAAAAGAGCGGGAATGCTGTTACATCTTCTCGAAATGTCATGCTCTCAATAAAATCTCTGCACAAAAGTTTGCAAAACAGCAATCCAAAAACGAGTTTCATCGAATTGCTGGTTTGTGAAAAATAGATTAAGCTGGGTCGTGCAATGTTAGGAAATGACATTTATAGCTTCAACAAACACGTTGCAGCAGAAACATGCAAGGGATGACATGAGTTGAGAGTACGTACTAGGAAGGAAATGCAAAATCATGCCGGTCGGTTTTCACAAACTTTTGTGCAGAGTTTTTTCCATAGATTGTTGTGTACAGAAGAAAAGAATAGCATTCCCGCTCATTCTGAGCTGGGAAAAGAGCGGGAATGCTGTTACATCTTCTCGTAATGTCATGCTCTTAATAAAATCTCTGCACAAAAGTTTGCAAAACAGCAGTCCGAAAACGAGTTTCATCGAATTGCTGGTTTGTGAAAAATAGATTAAGCTGGGTCGTGCAATGTTAGGAAATGACATTTATAGCTTCAACAAACACGTTATAGCAGAAACATGCAAGGGATGACATGAGTTGAGAGTACGTAGGAAGGAAATGCAAAATCATGCCGGTCGGTTTTCACAAACTTTTGTGCAGAGTTTTTTCCACAGATTGTTGTGTACAGAAAAAAAGAATAGCATTCCCGCTCATTCTGAGCTGGGAAAAGAGCGGGAATGCTGTTACATTTTCTCGAAATGTCATGTTCTCAATAAAATCTCTGCACAAAAGTTTGCAAAACAGCAATCCAAAAACGAGTTTCATCGAATTGCTGGTTTATGAAAAATAGATTAAGCTGGGTCGTGCAATGTTAGGAAATGACATTTATAGCTTCAACAAACACGTTATAGCAGAAACATGCAAGGGATGACATGAGTTGAGAGTACGTAGGAAGGAAATGCAAAATCATGCCGGTCGCTTTTCACAAACTTTTGTGCAGAGTTTTTTCCACAGATTGTTGTGTACAGAAAAAAAGAATAGCATTCCCGCTCATTCTGAGCTGGGAAAAGAGCGGGAATGCTGTTACATCTTCTCGAAATGTCATGCTCTTAATAAAATCTCTGCACAAAAGTTTGATAATAACACGACCCTTTTTCCACACGTTCAAATTTCAGACCGGCCCGAGAAAAATTTTAAGGTTGAAGGCGCTGACTGGTAGTTATGTCTTTGGAATTCAACTCATTTTGCTCGTTTGTCAACGTGTAGGATCACTTTCTGACTCTGGCATGTCTACGAAGCACATTGCCAAGACTCTGCAAGCCATTCTCAAAAATTCGCGTGGGGAATTGTTCCTTAAAATCAACGGGTCTGCAGACGTGCTGCCCTTTGATTGTGTGGAGATTCCCCACGCCGTCTTTTGCAAGCATGATCTGGTATATGCTTGCTCACTTACTTACTTACTTATTTATTTAATGTGCAACATGCAGGGCAAAGGCGATTTGGAGGAGTTGGTCCGCGGCTTCAGCTACACCTGGAATGCACAAGGTATTATGTATGTATGTATGTATTTATAATGCATGCATCGTAGGGATCCTGCTCAAGAATAAGCCTGTGCCCTGGGACGACGGATTGGGAGAAGCTCCTCCCGCAAAAAGGCAGAAGAGACAGGAGAAGGAGAAGGAGAAGGAGAAGAAGGAGAAGCAAAAAAAGAAGGACAAAGGGAAGGAGAAGGAGAAGGAGAAGAAGAAGGAGGAGGAGAAGAAGAAGAAGGAGGAGAAGAAGAAGAAGAAGGATGAAAAGGAGAAGAAGGAGGAGGAGAAGAAGAAGAAGGAGGAGGAGGAGGAGAAGAAGAAGAAGAAGGAGGAGGAGGAGAAGAAGAAGAAGAAGGAGGAGGAGCAGAAGAAGAAGAAGAAGGAGGAGAAGAAGAAGAAGAAGAAGAGGGAGAAGGAGGAGGAGGAGGAGGAGAAGAAGAAGAAGAAGAAGGAGGAGGAGGAGAAGGAGAAGAAGGAGGAGGAGAAGAAGAAGAAGGAGGAGGAGGAGGAGAAGGAGGAGGAGAAGAAGAAGAAGAAGAAGGAGGAGGAGGAGAAGAAGAAGAAGGAGGAGGAGGAGAAGAAGAAGAAGGAGGAGGAGGAGAAGAAGAAGAAGGAGGAGGAGAAGAAGAAGAAGGAGGAGGAGGAGAGGAAGAAGAAGAAGGAGGAGGAGGAGGAGAGGAAGAAGAAGGAGGAAGAGGAGAGGAAGAAGGAGGAGGAAGAGAGGAAGAAGATGGAGGAGGAGGAGAGGAAGAAGAAGGAAGAGGAGGATGACCAGCTGAGTGGGTTTCCCCCTCTGGATTCGGGGAAGGTTCGCGTGTGGGCCCACAAAGGAATTTTCACATTCCTATCCGGATTAGATTATCAAGACTGGTATTATTATTATTATTATTATTATTATTATTATTATTATTATTATTATTATTATTATTATTATTATTATTATTATTATTATTATTATTATTATTATTATTATTATTATTATTATTATTATTATTATTATTATTATTATCATTATTATTATTATTATTATTATTATTATTATTATTATTATTATTACTGGATACTGTAGCATAGTTTACAGAAAGGAGTTAGTTACTAGCTTTAGTATAGTTAGCTAGTGTGTGTGGCCTTCTATCAGTGAGCCTTTCCCTGTCTTTTTTTTTTCGAGTATAATCCCTCTAACGGGAAGCGCTGTCATTTTTTTTTAATTTCATACTGTTATTATTATTATTATTATTATTATTATTATTATTATTATTATTATTATTATTATTATTATTATTATTATTATTATTTTATTATTATTATTATTATTATTATTATTATTATTATTATTATTATTATTATTATTATTATTATTATTATATTATTATTATTATGTGGCACCGCGATAGCCCAGTGGTTAAGGTCTACCATCTGGGACCTGTCGCCAGTTCGATTCCCGTCGGTGCCAGTATTTTCAAAGGATATTTTCTTTGAAAGTATTGGTCTGTCTGGAAGGCTTGGAGCTGCCTTGCGGGGATGTCAGTAGAGCCTATAGTCAAATCTTCGTACTCCCCTCGCGGGTGAGACGATGGAGGCACATGTGCAGAAATGCATTCGCCATTGACTGAGAAGCACTATTATTATTATTATTATTATTGTTATTATTATTATTATTATTATTATGGACACCGTGATAGCCCAGTGGTCAAGTTCTACCATCTGAGCCCTGTCGCCAGTTCGATTCCCGTCGGTGCCACCAGTATTTTCATTGAACATACCGGTCTATTTCTGGACCAGTATTTTCATTGAACATACCGGCCCGTCTGGAAGTGTTGGAACTGCCCTTGCGGGGGTGTCATTAGAGCTTATCGTCAATTCTTCGTACTCCCCTCACGGGTGAGACGATGGAGGCGCATGTGCAGAAATGCATCAGCCATTGACAGAGAGGCACTATTATTATTATTATTATTATTATTATTATTATTATTATTATTATTATTATTATGGACACCGTGATAGCCCAGTGGTCAAGTTCTACCATCTGGACCCTGTCGCCAGTTCGATTCCCGTCGGTGCCACCAGTATTTTCATTGAACATACCGGTCCGTCTGGAAGTGTTGGAACTGCCCTTGCGGGGGTGTCATTAGAGCCTATCGTCAATTCTTCGTACTCTCCTCACGGGTGAGACGATGGAGGCGCATGTGCAGATTTGCATCAGCCATTGACAGAGAAGCACTATTATTATTATTATTATTATTATTATTATTATTATTATTATTATTATTATTATTATTATTATTAGCTTTTTCTTCTGTTCCTCTTTTATTATTTATTATTATTATTATTATTATTATTATTATTATTATTATTATTATTATTATTATTATTATTATTCAGCCCAATGGCCTCAAGGCGTTAAACTGTAACGCTAACTCATAACCCTTTGGTGGTAGATGCTGGGGAGGAGGGTCGTTGCGCGCGTAAAAGATCTTAAACTCCGCATATGCTGGTTGATAGCCCAGGACCCAGCAGACACCAGATTGTTATGGGTGGGGTTTTGAGGCAGCTCTAGCAACCGCGCTTGGTGTATGCACTTGCACATTCGGTGACGTCTTGCAAGAGGTTGCTGGGACTGCGGAATAACCTCGGCTTAGTGCAGTCTTGCCCTCAGGAGCTCCATCGGTGGCCCCGATCATCAGGCGAGAGACTGACACGGGGGGGTGGAGGACCTCGAACAAGGGTATTGGAGGCTTATGTCCGTTGAGGATATGCCATTAGCTGCATCAGTACGCCTCAGATATAGTATTATTATTATTATTATTATTATTATTATTATTATTATTATTATTATTATTATTATTATTATTATTATTATTATTATTATTCAGCCCAATGGCCTCAAGGCGTTAAACTGTGACGCCAACTCATAACCCTTTGGTGGTAGATGCTGGGGAGGAGGGTTGTTGCGCGCGTAAAAGATCTTAAACTCCGCATATGCTGGTTGATAGCCCAGGACCCAGCAGACACCAGATTGTTATGGGTGGGGTTTCGAGGCAGCTCTAGCAACCGCGCTTGGTGTATGCACTTGCACATTCGGTGACGTCTTGCAAGAGGTTGCTGGGACTGCGGAATAACCTCGGCTTAGTGCAGTCTTGCCCTCAGGAGCTCCATCGGTGGCCCCGATCATCAGGCGAGAGACTGACACGGGGGGGTGGAGGACCTCGAAAAAGGGTATTGGAGGCTTATGTCCGTTGAGGATATGCCATTAGCTGCATCAGTACGCCTCAGATATAGTATTATTATTATTATTTAGGGAGTACATAGGCCATCGGTCCCTTTCCATGGGCTGATTGGTATAAAGCTCCTAGATTAATGTTCTATGCCGTCACTTCCTTTATTCCACCGATTGGTGTGGAGACTTTCCTTATGGAATGGAGGACTGGATGCACATGGCCTTTTGGCTCAGCAATTGGCAGACGATACATATTATTATTATTATTATTATTATTATTATTATTATTATTATTATTATTATTATATTGTTATTATTATTATTCGATAGCATAGTTTAGAGAGGGGAGTATAGATACTTAGCTTTAGTATAGTTAGCTAGTGTGTGTGGCCTTCTATCAGTGAGCCTTTCCCTGTTTTTTTTTTCGAGTATATTTCTTCTAACGGGAAGCGCTGCCATTTTTTTTAAATTTAAACTCTCTTTTTATTATTATTATTATTATTCCTCTTTTGCTGCTGCTTTAATTAGCTTGCTCTTTAAGTTCACATCCGAGGACAACAAACATCGGGAGGGGGCGCTCGCGCTCGACGTTGCACTTACAAAGTACAACAATTTCGAACTGAAGGCGTCCACGCAAGTGGAGACATGTGAGGGTGAAACTTCACCTTGTGCTCCCGGGTCTTTTTCCCTATAAGTATGAAAGATTTTTATAAACTGATTGTTTATTTTTTATTTGCAGGCTCTTCATTGTCTTTCCCATTGGTTGGCGCAAGAAGACTCCTGCGCAAGTCAATCGAGGTACTGTATGTTTTTCAAAATTCACAAGCTGCACATATTTTTTATACTTGGATGTTGCAGGATCGAAGCGCTTCATTTTTGCTGCGCGCGAGGTCGACACTGACGCCGATGGCAAGGCTGACGAAATCCAATATCAGCTCATGGGTTTTTTTGGTTTTAACCTTAAACACTCTTGCATGCTTGATCCGTCGCCGATGGACTTCGAGAAGCAGGTGAAGCCCGCGTGGCTCCTCTACGTCGGTAACCCCACGAACCCGCCTATGATTTGCAACTGGCGGAAGCGGGAGCTTTTGCTTCTGTACGAAGCAAACAAGGTCATTTCTTCTTCTTCTTCTTCTTCTTCTTCTTCTTCTTCTTCTTCTTCTTCCTCTTCTTCTTCCATTTTTCTTTTTCTTCTTCATATACATGTTATTATTCTTTTTCTCCACCAGCTCCATCTTTTTTTTTTTTTTTTTTTTTTTGTTTTTGTTTTTGTTTTTGTTTTTTTTGGCATCTTCCTTTTCTTTATTTTGCATATTTACTGCATGCTCGCCTGAAACGTTAGAAGAAGAATCAAAAAAAGGGCCCGACTGAGCCTCGCTCTTCGGGCAGGCCAAAAAAACTGAGATTCGGTAGCAACATTGTATGTAATGAAAAATGAAGGATGTATGTAATATTGTTTGGTTCTTTGTGCAGAATCCATCGACGTCGACGATGTTCCAGACGTTCCAGACGTCCCTGAAGAAGAAGAGACCCCTGAGCCTCCTATGCCTAAGGGGTCCAGCAAGAAAAAGCCAGGTACTAGCAAATTTCATCTTTTTTTGTGTGCTTTTTTTTCAGTGTTTCTAATTTCTGACGTGACTAGGCAAGCCGAAGTCCAAAAAGCCCGCGGTCGACGCTGATGAAGTGGACATGTCGTTGGAGGTATAATCTTTCCTACTCCTTCTTCTTTTTCTTTTTTTTTGTGAGGGGGGGGGCCCCCGGGGGGGGGGGGGGTCAAAAGGTCTCTTTGGGCGCCGCAGCATATAGTTTAGAGAGGGGAGTATAGCTACTAGCTTTAGTATGGCTAGCTAGTGTGTGTGGCATTCTATCAGTGAGCCTTTCCCTGTCTTTTTTTTTCCGAGTATAATCTCTCTAACGGGAAGCGCTGACATTTTTTTTTCAAACTTTATTATTATTATTATTATTATTTTATTATTATTATTATTATTATTATTATTATTATTATTATTATTATTTAGGGAGTACATAGGCCATCGGTCCCTTTCCATGGGCTGATTGGTATAAAGCTCCTAGAGTGATGTTCTATGCCGTCACTTCCTTTATTCCACCGATTGGTGTGGAGACTTTCCTTATGGAATGGAGGACTGGATGCACATGGCCTTTTGTCTCAGCAATTGGCAGGAGATATACTATTATTATTATTATTATTATTATTATTATTATTATTATTATTATTATTCTTTGTTGTTGTTGTTGTCGTTGCTGTTGGTTTGTTCTGCCACTGCCTTGTTCGCAAGAAATCAACGACTTCTTTCAAAACAACGGCGACCGGTATTGTATTCAGGGTAGTTCGTCCGCCGGCGTGTCGAAAGAAGTCGTTCAGGATCTTGTGAACAAGGCAATGTCAGAACAAGCCGCATCCATTAAGGAAATGCTAGCAGAAGAAAGAAAGTTGAGAGAGGAGGAAAGGAAGAAAAAAGAAGCGCAAGATCGGAAGGAAAAAGAGGCGCAAGAGAAGCGACAACGGGAAGAGGAGAGAAGAAAGAGGAAGAATTCGAAGAAGGAGAAGGAGGAGGAGGAGGAGGAGGAGGAGGAAAGCTCAGAAGAAGAGAACGAGAGAGTGAAGAAGAAGATGAAGAAGAATAACAAGAACAAGAAAAACTATGATGATAATGATAACAACAACAACAACATCAGCAACAACAACAGCAACAACAACAACAACAACAAAAATAGTAAGAGCGAGAGAGAAAGCTTGCTGGAGGATCTCATCGCGCGGATGGCAGCTGGCGCTCTGTCTGCTGGTAACTCACCTTCCACCCCCCAACGCGGCACCGGTCTCACCGCTCCCAGCTCACCTAACGCATGGGAGTTTGTTTTAGCATCGCTTGCGCTGACTCGGCGCTAACTTCAAATGCACGCACCAGGTAGTTTGCATAGCTTTCACTTTTCTCCTTCATCTGAAAGATGTTTGAATTTGTTTTGTGTTTTTTTTCTTTGTAGTAGTGTAGTATTAATCGTAATTTTTTGCACTGGCAGGTTTGTTATGGTCGAAAGCGTGATTAAGAACGTTTGTCGCGTGCAAGAGTTAAACAAACTTCTAATTTAGTTATTATGATATTACGGAGTTAGATTTATTATTTTTTTTAGTAATTAAAGAAATTTTGTTGTAGAATCTATGTATTTTGCGTGGCGACATCGCACTTCTCTTCCTCCCCCGTTCCCCCCTCCCCCCTCCCCCCCCCCCCGGGGGGAATTTATTGTAGGTAAAAGCAATGTTTATTATCATAATAAAGTAAAATGCTTAATGTAAACAAAGATAAACAAACTTAAAAGCAAATTCTGCATGTTGGGCATTGTTATCATCATAGATTCATAGTAGCCGGGACTATGAAAAAGGAGAAAGATTACCGTGTCGGACCGGTTCCTGCCCACCTCTGAAGATGAAGTTAAAGTGTATTACAATTAATAAAAACATGTTTTAATATTATTTTTATATGTTCTGCAATCAGTGAATTGATTTCCTTTCATTTCCACACGTTTTCAAAAAAGTCCATATACTTCATGGAAAATTTCGGAAAAAGGGATACCCCCAAGATTGTCGAATGTTTAGTTCTACCTCCATGTTGGAGGGAAGGTGAGAGGGGTGTGTTTCTTGTGGGACAAACAGGGGGGGTGTAGATGGGCCGACAAATGTAGGTTTTAGCATGACCCCACTAAAGCCAAGAAGACCCCTCCCAAACCGGCAGACACCCCCAAGGGGGAGAAAAGCAAGAAGAGCGAGAAGAGCAAAGGGCCAAAGTGTTTTAACTGCTTTGAAAAGGGACGCATCGCCGGGAAGTGCAGCAAAAAGTGCGGTTGTGCTGGGGCAAACATAAATTGAGCAAGTCCCCGGACAAAGGACAAAAGGAGAAGGGGGAGGCAGCAAAGGGCTCTAACATGGGTAGTGATAGGGACAAATCCGAGGATGAGGGGCGTCGCCTTAGCCCAGATGGGGAAGTTCCTAACCGGCAAGTCGAAAGACAAAGCCCTCATGGCTAAACCCGGGGCAAACCTCCCACGGGGGTTGGGTGCTACCGGACGGAGGGGAGTACCCTTCACCTCTTGGGCGCGTACCGGCACCGATGCTACGCGCGGGGGCACAACTCCCCCACGAGAGGGGGATACCCCACCTCTGAAGTACTTATGCTTTGCTTGTGCACCGGCCTGCGGTTCATGTTGGCGGTACACCTTCCGCTATGAGGGTACACCAGACGTACCCCACCTCTGAAGTACTTATGCTTTGCTTGTGCACCGGCCTGCGGTTCATGTTGGCGGTACACCTTCCGCTATGAGGGTACACCAGACGCCTCCCATGTTACCGGTTGTCGGCTAATGACCCACTCGGTGAACTGTCCGGGTTCACGGGGCTTTGCATAGTGGATGATGGGCAAGAGGGACCG
Source organism: Paulinella micropora (assembly GCA_019918135.1). NCBI lineage: Eukaryota > Cercozoa > Imbricatea > Euglyphida > Paulinellidae > Paulinella > Paulinella micropora. The sequence goes on from WBZZ01000685.1 coordinate 24,075, forward strand.
GTTCCACCGGATACACCGCTTCGCGGCTTCGTGTCTCACTATGGCCTCAACCATTAGGGGATGACTCCCACTTTTGATTTGGGCTTCTAACCTCCGTTCTCCCATCTCGCACATTAGAGCTAGATGATCCCTTCGTGCTATGTCTGCTGCCCACCGGCGCAAGGCATTTTCTCTCTCTTGCTTGGCTCGCTTGTACTGATGCTCAACGCAATAGTTGCTATCGATGAGAGTGGCTGCCTTAATCCTAAGGCTGTTGAAGCCTTAATCCTAAGGCTGTTGAAGGGAGATTCCAAGTCCTTCAACCAGGCTACGCACCGACGCTTTCCTTCCGCCACTCCATGGCACCGCCCCTCATTCATCTTATCTATGTCGGCATCATCCTCAAGCAAGATCTCAAGACTGTTCTCGTCTTCCGGGGGTATGATCGGTTCAGGAGAGAGTAAGGGCAGACCTAGAGGGGCGAGCAAGTCGTCAGCGGTACCTGCCCCGAAGGTCGAGATTGGTTCAAAAGCCGCCCAGGCTGAGGCTGGTAGTGGTATCATGAGCCAAAACCTGAAATCTTTACTCAAAGCAAAAAGGGAAAAGATACATGGGGTGAAGGAGGCCCGGCCCGGAGGACTACCAACCCGATGGTTTGGCGGACGTGGAAGATGAGCCTCCGGAGATGCAGTCCGTGCCGATCCTTCCTCGGAATCCGATGGAGAGGGGGAGCGAAGGTGAAGAGTCCCCGGCTAGAGATGGGGACGTGGGTAGAGCTCCGGTAAGGGTGCCGTCCCCCATAGGTCCCGACCCTAGTGTTGATGCAGACCCCGGTGGTGGGGATGCTACCGCCGGGACCGATAGCCATCCGGTGACTACGCCCTCCACCAGCCCAAGCAATAGGCGTAGGTCCGTGGGCGCTCGTGCGTTTGGCTTCCTTGAGACGGTCCGAGCCTCCGTGAGTGGGATGCCCTGGTTTGCGTCCCATGCTAAGTTGGTACCCCCTGCAAACCGAAAGGAGACTTCCCTGTTACCCCCTACTACTGGTACCGGTCCGTCTACGGCCCCCTCAACCTCAGCTGAGCCTGATAGTCCTACCCGACTAGGTACCGGAGAGCGAGAGAGTCGACTCCGAGCCGAGGCAGAGCAGCAAGAGGAGATGCGCCGGTTGCATCGTCCGGCGTTGAGCGGTGAGGAAGAAAAAGATGAAGCTGACTTCCGGAACAGGTGGGGAGAGTGGACTAGGCTATTGTACGACTGGGCGCAGGGGAGTGAGTACCCCATGAACAAGCCTAGGTGGCCGAGACATTGGGCCGTAGAAGGAGCAGCAGCAAATAGTGCCGCCGGGTTTCAACCTCGTACTAGGCCGTTCAGAGTCCGAGAAAGGGTGGTGGGCGGTGAGAGCTTATAGAGAAGGAATACGCAAGTTGGCCGGAAGCCGAGGGAGAAGCTGACCCGGTTGACGACCTAGTTCGTTTCATGACCGAACGCGGATGGATGGCTAAGGGTATTCGGCTAGCAGAACAGGCCCTCCTAGGACGGAGTGCGGACAAAGACCCCATGTTCGATTCGGGAGCTACGTTGCACTTTGTGCCGGCCGGAGCTGAACAACGCCTGTTCAACATTCAGCGAGGGATGAAATGGGTAGACACGGTCAACGGGGAGACCACCGTGACTAAGAAGGGCTCGTTAGACATGACGACCGTGAACGGAAAGAGGGAAAAGAACAGGTTGCATCTAGGTAGTGTGTGGGTTAGCCCCAACATAGATGAAACCTTAGTCTCCGGTCCTCAGTTAGCTAAGGAAGGGTACAGTGTAGTTTTCAATAAGAAAGGAGAGGGCTATATCACCAAGGCCCCGATACCGGACATTTCCCCTGAGCTTAAGGCCGGGGTCCTTTACCTCGACGCCAAGGACAAGATGTGGCGTTTTGTGACGTCCACCAACCAAGAGCTGGCTGTGGATAAGGTTGAGGCTAGAGCTTTCTTTGGGAAGGATATCAATATGCAGCGCCTCATCAGTGAAGAGTACGGGATCAAGTTAGTGGGTGACAAAATCCATGAGCAAGCGGTAAAGTGTAAGGAGTGTCCAGCCGCAAAAGGAGGAAAAGTGAACCACCCGGCAACCAACCAGTTGACACAAGTAGGGAAGTTCGAAGCCGTGGCGTTCGACAAGTCCGGGTGCCTATGCAAACCCCTCTTGGGGGGGGGGGGGTTTGGTACGGCATGGTGGGAATCGAGGCTAACACCGGGTATGCGTTTGGCCTTCTAAAGGATGGCACCGCGGCACCACAAGTGCGCTTCATGCGGGAATGCATATACTTCCTTGAGACGCAAAGCGGCAAGAAGGTGAAGGAAGTCCGGGTAGACGGTGAGCATATCTCAGCTGACTTCAAGGAGCTGGTCCGGGACAAGGAGTTGAGGAAGATGATCAACACCCTCAATGAACACAACAAGAACGCCTATGCCGAAGTGTCAACGTGACTTTTGGCGCAAAGCGCGCCATAACCTGGTTAAGGCTCAGCTACCCTATGAACTCTTGGGATATGCGTGGCAGCACGCTATCCTCTTGCACAACCTTTCACCGAAACGATCCGGTGGTGAGGTCCGGATGTTTGAGCTTAATATGCCCTGTGAAAGGAAAGTGAATTGGATAGCTTACCTTCATCCTTTTGGGTATCTATGCCACATGGTCATCGAGGGCAGGTAGGACATGACGAGAGCCGGACGAACGTGGCCGCCTGGTTAGGGCTGAGTTTGGAGTACTCCGCACACTTGATCCTGTGTGAAGGTAAGGTGTTCCCATGGCGAAACGTCAAGAACTTTGACGACAACCAGCCGGCCTGGCCTTTGTTGCGACCCCTCTGGGAGAAGAAGGGCCTGAGCTTGGAGCCGTTCAAGGGAGACCCGTTAGTGGAAGACGCCGCCCTTGAGCACCTGTTTGTCCCAAAGCCCCGACCGATCCCGGTGAAGGTAAGAAGGCCCCGGATCAGGGGGAGCTTGACAGCTCCGATTCCGACGGCGAAGTGGAGGAAGCGACCTCTGAACAGGAAGCCGTGAAAGCCAAGAAAGAAGCCCCCGATCCCGACCCGGAAACAATAGGGGAGTTGAAGGGAAGGTGGGTGGAGACCCCAGCCACTCAATGGGGCTGGGCTTGGGCCAAGAAGACCTATGGGATGGGTTTCCGGGACAAGGTCCGACGAGGCAAGACGTGAGCGAACCCATCTGGGTTAAGAAGCAGAAGAAGAACGGACCAGCCCATTGGGTAAAGTTTGAGGATGACGACTCCCCAGACCGTATGTTGGACTCGGAGATCGTCAAGTACCTTGCCGACGGTCCGGAGACCGCCCATGCCGCTACGTTTGCTAGGCCGGGGAGTGAGAAGCAAGCTGACAAGCTAGGGTACTGGGACAACGCCCGAGCCGAGGAGATGGCCACGCTCTGGGAGAAAGGTTGCTTCCGGAGAGTCCGAGCCGACTTAGTAGACAAGAAAGACATTTGTGAAGGGCGGTTCGTTGATGCCACCAAAGAGGCAGGGGGAGAGATCCTAAAGTTCAAAAGCTGATGGACGGCCAAGGGGTTTTCCATGATACAGGGATTGCATTTTGGGAAACGGGACTTCCCAACCCCGTGTGCCCTTACCATCTTGATGCTTTCGCCCTAATGGTGTTCTTTGGCTTAGTCATGTCAAAGTGGGACGTTGCCACCGCATACACAGAGGCGTCTGCAGCTGAGCAGGGGTATCGCCCCAGTTACATCGTACCACCGTTTGGTTTAGAAGAACCGGGGTATGTGTGGGAAATGCTTAAAGCCCTCTATGGTAGACCGGACGCGGGCCGCAAATGGTGGCGGTACAAGCTAGTCCCTTTCTTAGAAGGTTTAGGCTTTAAGGCTCATGTCGCTTTTCCTTGCTTCTTTTGGCGTTGGCTACCCGGTAAAGACAAACCGGACTTTGTGTTTGTGCACGTCGACGACATGATGGGAGCGTTCAGTAGTAAGGATGTAGAAGCGGAATTCTTAGCTGCTGGTAAGAAGGCCTTTAGGGTCTTTAAGCAAGAGGCGCCGACCGGCATGGTAGGCTTGAACATCGAAGATAAGGAAGACTGTCGGTTAGGCCGTACGATCAAGATCTCTCAGGAGGACTTTATCAAGGAGACCGTTGAGAAGCTCCAGTGCACCGGTCTAGCTACTGTCGACTCGCCGTGGTTGATGCCAGGGGTGCGGGCCGGAAAGCAGTCCGAGTTAGAGCAGTTCTCGCCGCAGCATATCGTAGGTGTCCTCTTGTGGACACGTATCACTCGGCATGAGGTGTTGGGCCCGCTCGGGGAGGTAGCGACCCATGCCTCCAAGCCCGAGTTGTTGAATTATCGGCAAGCCGAGCAGGTTGTGCGGTACCTTAACGGTACGCGTTCAAAAGGCATTCGCTTTACTAAAGCGAACGGCACCCGCTTGATGTCGTGGGCCGACTCAAGATGGAAGGGTACGCCGGAAGATCGTCGCGCCCGGTTGGCGGGCTTTCACTTCTTTATGGTTGGCTCAGTGCTCCCCTTCTGCATGAAACGGAACGTGTCGGTGGTCCTCCCGAAGGACGCGGCCCTGCGTGCGCGTGTGGAAGAGAAGGCGCGAGCGCTGAGCAACGAGCTGGTGGCGGCTGTGCCCGGCAGAGGGGACCCAGAAGAGGCGGCGGTCGGCGCGCGTCTGGTGCCAGCGGCACCCGAAGCCTCCTCATGTGAGGCGGAGGTTTATGCAATGGTGGAGTCTTATCATGGACAAGACAAGATTGTGAACTTTGTGCAGGGAATCGCAAACGGCCGGGTCGCGGACGCCATGGGGCCGTACGGGTGGGGGCAGCCCCCCATCCTGTACGGCGACAACCAGGGAGCGTTGGACCTCGCCGACAGCAATGTGTTTGCAAGGAAGCTGGGACATGTGGACCTGCGATGCGCCATCATCAACCAGAAGGTGGACGCCGGGCTCGTTGTCAACGAGAAGGTGGGCTCAACCGACAATCTGGCCGACATCAACACTAAGGCTATGCGGGGTGAGCCTTACGACCGTCGAGTTCGGCACGTGGCCCAGGATTAAAGACTCGGGGAACCGCTCCCTCTTAGAGGGACAACTCCCCGACAGCAGGATTTTCTACAACGTGGACTTTGGGTAGGACTCTTGTCAGGTTCCCGGTGGTCCGGGGATAGATATTAACAATTAGGTGACTAGATTGCCGAACTCCACAAGCTGTGGAGACGTAGGCTAGCACCTCTGTTTTCGCTTAGTCTTATTTTGTGCACTGTTGTGCCTGTAGCGTTTTATTTGATATAGTGCAGCTATATAGCCGAACTCCACTGGAGATGTAAGGTAGCTCACGTTGCGCTTGCTCATTTTTCTAATCCAGTTGTTAGTAGCACGGTATAGTTGGACACTGACTCGTAAGGGAGTCTACTTAAGGGGGAGCATTGGACAATTAATTAGACCCTTCCTCCTCAGCTATGTCCATATTGCTATTTGGTACGTATACGTTAGCATTATTCGTTACGGTTAGTAGTATTATTAGTTATTAATAGTCATTTAGAGTACCTTTTCTGGTACTGGTGGCACTAGCTTTTTACCATTACCATTATTGCACATATCAGGCCGTTTCGTGGATCATTTTCTGGAGGTACATCTTTTGTGTGACGTCGTCGGTTGGACTGGCGGGAATTGTTCAGTATTGTTAAATTCTTTTGCGTGGGAAGCAGTTGGCCGGTAGGAGCTCGAGGGGGACGCCCCGAGTTCCGGTCGCCGTTTGCAGAAGTCGCAAGGGTTTTCTCCCAACGGTTGATTAGGTAATTACCCTGTCACTCACGGATCTAACTTATATGATACCTTTACACTCCGGTTTGCTGAGGGACTCGGTTAGAAACCACGATGCCAATCATGCCGACACTTTAATTCGCAAGTAGATAGCAGAACTGACAAACTCAAAGGTAATAACGAAACTGAAATAAAGTCCGCACGACTGTAATTATTACACAATGGTTATTGCCCAATTCTGAAATGACAATATAGACCGTTACGTCCGTTACCATTATTGACTAGAATTATACGGTCATTCGAATATACGAATAAATTACTTACCAGTCACAAAGCAATTACTAATAGTAAACGTAGTTATCCTACCAACGCGGCGGCTCCCCCTTAGTTCTATGTCAATATGCAAATTATCAATCAATACATCTACGATTAATAACTATAACAAACTTACTGCGATAATAGCATCCATCCCAATTAGTACTGAAATGGTGTTTGGTCACAAAACTTGTAAATGGCCAACACTGTTAGTCCATCGTTGTTGCCTCTTTGTCAAGTTGACATCTCGACTCTTTGTCGATTAAAGCTTCATCAAAGGTTATTTCAATGTGCTTATACTCGTACGTAGCTGAATTACATTACTGACTCTGCGAGTCACATATAATTAGTTAATATATAATGTCATTTCGCCCGATGCCAGAGGAAGGCAGAGCTGTGTAATGCCCCCAACGATAGCTCGTAAAAAGTCGGTAATACAACCAAACACAGTCCTCAAAAGATGAGAATGATGTCTCGTTATATTAGCTCAGTGAAGCCAAAAAGGAAAACGGCAACAGACCAGGAATAAAATGGCATCAGGTCCAATCCGGACAAATAATACTGAAAAACAAGCTGGTGCACCTGTCACCAGGAAAAGGTACTTTTTACCGGCTATCCGGGGGGTGATGCCTACAGTACCCCCTCCCGATTTTATGACGGAAATAGCATTTTCGTCATACACCTTCTGATTTCTTTCTGCAAATAGTATGCGCTATGGAGTCATGCCACACAGCGCATCGACCCACGGATAGACGCTAAAGACGATAAATATATCTCATACGGCACGTCAAAGCGGATTCTCCAGCCATTCTTGTAGATTTTTGAACTCCTTCCCTCAATCTCTTTTTTTTTTCTTTTTTTTTTTTCTCGGCAGTATGTCAAGAACAAACGTACTATTAATGAAAAAATACAAGCAACGTGGTGCTGTAGTACGATTCCCCCTTTGATCTCCTTCTTCTTCTTTTCATTATCATTATTATTATTATTATTATTATTATTATTATTATTATTATTATTATTATTATTATCATTATTATTATTGGACACCGTGATAGCCCAGTGGTCAAGTTCTACCATCTGGGCCCTGTCGCCAGTTCGATTCCCGTCGGTGCCACCAGTATTTTCATTGAACATACCGATCCGTCTGGACCAGTATTTTCATTGAACATACCGGCCCGTCTGGAAGTGTTGGAACTGCCCTTGCGGGGGTGTCATTAGAGCTTATCGTCAATTCTTCGTACTCCCCTCACGGGTGAGACGATGGAGGCGCATGTGCAGAAATGCATCAGCCATTGACAGAGAAGCACTATTATTATTATTATTATTATTATTATTATTATTCACAGGGAGATCGTAAGTACATTGTCTTTTTTAATGACATACCCTTGTATAAGGCGGATATCCTATGATATAGTATTAGGGGGCCAGTCCTAATAGCTATATCCGAAGTCGAGGTGTATGTACCCGACCCTGCGATATACCGACACAAGTAGAGATTGACCGTGCTCAGGTACGACAGTATATAATCTATCGTAAAAAATAATTTAATGAAAGTTTCAGAGAACATTTCATTTTCGAGAACATCATCCCAGGACTTGGAAAGGGTCATACCCGGGAACACCATCGCTCAATACACTAGCGATCCCCGTATACGGTGTAGTATCATCGTCGATCGACCTTTCGCACTCGTATGTTGCGATCGAATGCCAAGTTATATCACTGAGTCTTTTTAATATTCGTATTGATAACTGATGATGCATAATCAAATCATGATACGCCGTGGGCAATCAACCAGTTTGTTTGAGACGCATAAAGAAAAATAATTTCTTTGTCACTGCCTTCGTCGTCTGGCGCGGATTTCTTTGCCTGGTGGAGGACCACCAACAAAAGTCAGATCGAACTTTGACTGTTCGAGAAAGTCCCAGATCTTATTAGGGATTCAAAAGGGACATCAAGCACTCCTCTTGGTAGTGTCTGAATGGTCCACGCAGTGTAATCCTTGTCTCTGGGAGTAATTGTATCATCCCATGTCTCGAGACTTTTTGCGTCTTTATATACTGGCAGATAATGTCTTGCCTTTGGATCCTCAACCGGGTCCATACTTCTCCAAAACTGAAGTATCTGTTTTACTATTTTTGCGGCTGATGATATTTTGAGTGTCCGTGTGACACGCATCTGTCGTGGGACCGCCACGACCCGCATCAAGTATAAGTCTGAGAGAGTGTCATCAGCGACATGTTGTTCCGCTGGTCTCATCAGATAGAAAGCATCTTTCACCCATGCGATGGTTGCTATCGCATCGCCTTCCTTCCATCGCTCATGGACAATCTCAACGTTGCCCGCGTTTAGATCAGTGTCCGTCCCCTCCTCCTCCTGGTGGACGTCCTTTGATCCCATCGACCTCATCGCCTTTCTCGGTTGGTCGTTGATAAGATCATTCCGCGCTCTCCTTAGCTGCGCCTCTGTGATCTTCTCCTTCTTTCCGCTATGCTCTCGCGGAGACTTAGACTGAGTCCCCACCGCGCTTATGGGGTCAGTCTTCTCCTTACTGTCCACCTCACTCTCCTCCTTCTCAGCTATCGGTGCCCGATAAGCATCGTCTTGGTCTATGCCAGCCTCCTTGTGGATGGGCGGCACCTCTTTGAAATCGTCCTTTATCCGTTTTAACGCCTCCTCAACGGATTCATCTTCCAGTAAGAAGGGATCATACTTAACCAGCCTTCTTACATTCACAATTTGCACCTTCCCTCTACCCCTGATCTTGTAGTTCAGAGGTCCCGTCTGTTCCATAATCTGATAAGGTCCTTTCCAGTGAGTGAACAGCTTAGAGCTGACTCCTTTCGGGACCTGAGGATGATACAACAGTACAATATCCCCAACCTGAAACTTGATCTGATCCAAGTGCGCTTGTCGCACCCCTTCAGCATCAGTCTTTCGGCGCTCCGCCTCTCTATGCGCCCTGACCATTTGTTCCGCCTCAATCTTCACTCTAAGTCTCATCCCAAACAACTCATCCGCATCCGCCCAAGTGTCTTTTGGGTGAAGGAGCGAAGTCGGGATATCAGGCTCACGCCCATATACTAACTGATATGGCGAGATTGAGCTCTTCGAGCCTCCTAACGCCGTAGAGGATAGACAGTTCATTGCAAACGCAAATGATGGTGCTGCCTCGACCCATGCTCTTTGATTCTCCTTCTTCGTGCAATATATCTTTAGTGAGGCTTTGAGGGGTCTGTGTACCCGCTCGATTTTCCCATTTGCTCGCGGGTTATAGGCAGTAACATATTGCCACTTCATCCCGTAATACTTAGATAGTTTGTCGATGACCTCGTTATTAAAGTCCGAGCCTCGATCAGAACATATCTTTCTTGGTACTCCGATCTGTGAGATGATCCTATCGATCAGCGCCTCGGCCGTCGTCTTGCCGGTAACGTCTGTGACAGGGATGATCCACACATAGTTGGTGGCTCTGTCAATAGCCGTGAGGAGGTATTTGTAACCATCCTTCGATTCTGGGAAAGGTCCCACATGATCAATGTGTATAAACTCAAACATCCCCGCATGAAGAGGAAATTCGCCAATCAGGCCGAAATTTGCCTTCAGTGGTGTTTTGTTTATCTTGCACGGGATGCATGCATCCACCGCCTGATCTATCTCCTCCTTCATCTTCTTCCACCAGAATCGCCTCGCTACGAACATGTGAGTTCGTTGTCGACCCGGATGCGCCAAAAGTGGGCAATTGTGGGCTGCGACAAATATAAATTGTCTCAGACTCTCCGGTACCCAAAGGGTCCATTTGTCCGGCTGTGACGCATAGCGACCGTGAAGGCCTTGTACCACAGTAGACCATCTCTCCATCCCATCTCCTTCATCTGATCTTTGATCGCTTTCGTCATCTTCAGCTCATCCGGGTTCTGATATAACGGTATGAGTTCCTTAAACTCCGGATCTTGAGTCTGTTGTTGCCCCCATGCGGTAGGCGAGGCTATATGGATAGTACCATCTTCTAGCCGTATCCCGATTCTTTTCGGGTCATCGTCTAGGTCACTTCTCCGCTCTTGAGGAGGCTCCGCATAAACATCCTGCGTCTCCTCTTCCTCTCTTATGTTCGCCTTCGCATTCTCATATACCTCATAGGACCACTCAGCGTCCTCCTGGGTATGTAGCTCACAACATATCCCGTGATCCGGGCCTTGTGGACTGTACCGTAGACCTGTGCGGTCATATCGGACTCCACTCGCCATCTCCATCGCCTCAATGTGGCTGACCTCATACACCTTGTCAGTGGACAAGTCTTCCATCTCCACCGTGGACACCAACGCCGATACTTCTGAGTTAAACTCTAGCCTAGAGAGGCTATCAGCGACCACATTTCGCTTTCCCGGTAGATGGACCATTGTAAAATCGAAACAAGACAAGAACGCTTGCCACCGCGCCAGCCGTCCCGTCTGTTCATGATTCATCAACCATAACAGGTTATGATGATCAGTTCTGACAGTAAATTGAGGTCCTCCCCACAAATACTCTCTGAGCCTCTTGAGGGCCCACACCACCGCCAACGCCTCTCTTTGCCTTGTGCAATAGTTTCTCTCCGCCGCACACAACTTCCTACTAATAAACATGATTGGGCGTAATTTCTTCTCCTCATCCTCTTGTTGTAATACAGCCCCAATCGCAAACTTAGATGCGTCTGTATCGACTACGAATTGTTTCGTAAAGCCGGGCATCGTTAACACCAGCCCTCCGTCTTTCGGGTCTTTATAAATAAGATCTTTGAGCGCATGAAACGCTCGCAAAGCCTCTTCGCCCACTTCTCAAAGTCTCCAAAATCTATCATTTTCTCCAACTTAGCCCGTGTTGCACCCCAATCAAGTATAAACTGGCTATAGTATTGCGCCATCGCAAGGAATGAGTGCAATTCAGTGCAGTTCTTTGGTATCGGTCGATTCATAATCTCCTCCCTCTTCTCTTTGGATATCGAGACTCGATTATGGGAGATCTCGTACCCTAAGTATGTCACACTCGTCTTGGCAAGTTGACACTTCTTTAGATTGCACTTCAGGCCAAAAGCTCCGATGCGCCTGAATATATCGGACAAATGATTGATATGCTCCTCCATTGTGTCAGAGTATACGATAATGTCATCGATATAGCAAAATGCATATTCTCCCGCCTTCTGTCCCCGCCTTCTCATAAAGCCTCCGTCAGACAAATCATCGTACTGACTGCTCAACATCTTCTGCATCGACTTCTGGAAAAGTCCTGGGGCTTGCTTGAGGCCCATCGGAAGCACTTTCCATTGGTATATTTCCATACCCACCACAAACGCCGTCAGCCATCTGGACTTTTCCTCCGGTGGTATCTGCCAGAAGCCATTCTTAAGGTCAATGACCGAATAGAATTTTGCATTCCGCAGTACTCTCCTTCCTTCTTCTAATGTCGGGAGAGGATTTCTCTCTTCCTCCAGCAACTTGTTAACACGAGCATAGTTAACTGTCAGGCGCCATTCTCCTCCTGGCTTCGGCACTATTCTCGGTTGTGAAACTATTGGAGATGTTGATATTTCAATAAAGTCCTCATTGAGCAGCTGTCTTGCTAGCTCCTCCGCTATCTTCGCCTCATGTATACTCAAATTCGCCATGCGTGGTGCCGGTGACGGCTCCGCACCCGGTATTTTGTAAATAATCGCAGTGAAATCTTCAGGCTTGACACCACCTGCATGTGGAGGGTCAAAAATTTCCTTGTTCGCCTCTAATTTGGCTTTTAAAAGCTCCTTCTCCTTCTCCGTGCCTACTCCTTCTTCCAATATTTTCCGCGCCGCCTCTTGAAAATCTTCATCAGACATCTGCTTATGTTGCTTGAGGGGTTCTCTGTCCTCCTCCAAGCCTAAGTCCTCTTCCGAGACATCATCTAGGCCCGTCTTTTCATACGTGACCGTGTCCGGCTCATCATCTTTACCGAGCTCCACCAGCATGTCAATGAGTCTCGCGTATTGCAAAGGAGCTTTACAGGTGTAAAAACCATCAAAGCATGTGAATGTTTGCGGTATCAATTTCAACTTGTCGAGGTCTCTGAGCTTCCGCTTGTATGCACTGCTCTGCTCACGAGTTCCCATACGACAAGCCACCACTAGCTGTTGCTTGCCAGAGGGTACCGGTATAGGATGATCAATAAGCCGGTCCCTTATTTCCTGCGCCCATATCGCCTTCTCATTATATGGCAG
>WBZZ01000686.1:0-2500 GCA_019918135.1 Paulinella micropora
TTGTATATTTATCTCTTTATCTTTATCTATATCTATATTTATATCTATATCTATATCTATATCTATTATATCTATATCTATAACTATATCTATATCTATATATCTATATCTATATCTATATCTATATCCATATCCATATCCACATCCATATCCATATCCATATCCATATCCATATCCATATCTATATCGATATCGATATCGATATCGATATCGATATCGATATCGATATCTATATCTATATCTATATCTATCTATATCTATATCTAAATCTAAATCTAAATCTATATCTGTATCTGTATCTATATCTATATCGATATCTGTATCTATATATCTAAATCTATATCTATATCTATATCTATATCTATATCGATATCGATATCGATATCGATAAATATCGATATCTATATCTATATCTATATCTATATCTATATCTATCTATATCTATATATATATCTATATCCATATCCATATCTATATATCTATATCTATATCTATATCTATATCTATATCTGTATCTGTATCTGTATCTATATCTATATCTATCTCTATCTCTATCTCTATCTCTATCTCTATTTCTATCTCGAATCTCGAATCTCGAATCTAGAATCTAGATCTAGATCTAGACCTAGATCTTGATCTATATCTATATCTATACCTATGTCTATCTATATCTATACCTATATCTATATCTATATCTATATCTATACTATATCTATATCTATATCTATATCTATATCTATATCTATATATATCTATATCTATATAATCTGTATGTGTGCGTGTAGGTGTGCGTGGCGTCACGCTGCTCTTCAGTTCGGGCGACTGGGGCGCTCCGGGAGTCATGGCATCCACCTATATCGAAGGTGACTTCCGCTCTCCCCTCCTTTCCTCCTCCTTCTTCCACCCGCGCCCCCTCTTCACACCCCCCCCCCCCCTCACATACACACACACACACACACACCCCAACCCGCCCCCCCTTCCCCTCTTCTCCTCTCATTGCTTTCCCCACGTTCCTCTCTGCATTTTTGTCTCTCTTTGTCGAAGACGACTTCCGCGCGATGTGTGGCCAGTTCCGCCCGATGTTTCCTGCCAGTTCGCCCTACGTGCTGGCCGTGGGCGCCACGCAGGTACTTATGTTATGTATGTATGTATGTATGTATGTATGTATGTATGTATGTATGTATGTATGTTTTTATGGTTGTATGTTTGTATGTTTGTATGTATGTATGTATGTATATGTGAATATATGTATGTATGTATGTATGTATGTATGTATGTATGTATGTACGTACGTACGTACGTACGTACGTAACGTAACGTAACGTAACGTAACAAACGCGTACGTAACGTACGCGTACGTAACGTACGTACGTTACGTACGTGCGTACGTAACGTTTTTACGTACGTAACGTTACGTACGTACGTTACGTACGTACGTTACGTACGTATGTGTATGTATGCATATATGTATGTACGTACGTACGTACGTACGTAACGTACGTAACGTAACGTGACGTAACGTAACGTACGCGTACGTACGTACGCGTACGTATGTACGTAACGTACGTACGTACGTAACGTACGTACGTATGTACGTATGTATGTATGTATGCATATATGCATGTATGTTCGCCCTACATGCTGGCCGTGGGCGCGATCAAAGTACATATCTATGTTATGTTATGTTATGTTATGTTATGCTATGTTATGTAATGTCATTATGTTATGTTATGTTATATTATGTTATATTATGTTATGTTATGTTATGTTATGTTATGATATGTTATGTTATGTTATGTTATGTTATGTTATGTATGTATGTATGTATGTATGTATGTATGCATGTAAGTGTATGTATGTAAATGTCTGTATGTTATGTATGTAGCTCACCACGCGCGCGGTGCCGATCGCAGAGCACCAGTTCAGAGGAGTCAACATCGGACCCTTAAAGGGGGAAAAGCCCTGCTCGGCAGACACTGGTATCAATATATCTATCTATAAGGGCTGCACGGACATGCAGCGCTGACAGCCCAAACATTACCTATCTATCTATCTATCTATCTATCTATCTATCCATCTATCTATCTATCTATATCTATCTATCTATCTATCTATCTATCTATCTATCTATCTAGATATCTATCTATCTATCTATCTATCTATCTATCTATCGACAGACAAACAATTAGGGGATGGTGTGGGAGTGCTGGGCCCGTGGTGGGGTGCCCTATGTGTGCCTAGCCATACGCCTATAAGTCACATGCCGAAATGGCGACGGGAAACACAATCCTGTTTCCTCAGGGTGCCCTTTCTCGCTTGTTGAGCTCGGAATACCACCCACAGTGCTCTGTCGGTTTATGCTAGACTGTCGGTTGTCGATGATGCTCTGCGGAGATGCCACAGTCTCAAAACACCATCTGCTTACTGGGCCCTCTGTAATTGAGGTGGGAGCTCGTTCTGCAAGGGGCGCTTATGGAACGAGCCCTGGCCCCGCCCGGTA
>WBZZ01000686.1:7500-32500 GCA_019918135.1 Paulinella micropora
CCTTCTATCCGGTGGGTGATGCGGCCTACAGTAGGTCCACCTACAGATTTTATAATATGCCGTGACAGCGCACGACCCACGGATAGACGCAGCTGAAATACCGTCGGATATATACATCCCCGCGGGCCATACTGCACGTCACAGCTGAGTCTCTAGCCATTCTTGTAAATGTGAATTCCTTCCCTTCAACCTCTCACTTTTCTTTCCGGGCGGCAGTATGTCAAGAACAAATGTATTTCTATTAAAAATACAAGCCACGTGGTGCTGCCACTGCATTTGCCACTTGATTTACTTATTTACTTGTGTCGGTCACATGATATCGCAGGGTTGGGCACTTACACTCCGACTTTGAATATATCTATTAGGACTGGCCCCCTAGTACTATATTATAGGATATCCGCTTTGGAAAAGGGTATGTTATTAAAAGGCGTGACAATGTATTTGCGATCTCAGTGTGAAAAATATTATTAATAATGATAATCAAGAGATTGATCGTGCTCAGGTATGACAGTATATAATATATCGTAAAACATAATTTAATGTTACCAGAGAATATTTCATTTTTGAGAACATCATCCTAGGGGTACTTGCAAAGGATCATACCCAGGAACACCATCGCTCATTACGCTAGCGATCCCTGTCTACGGTGCAGTATCGATGTCGATCTACCATTTGCACTCGTATGTTGCGATCGAATGTCAAGTTATATCACTGATATTCATATCGATAACTGATGATGCATGATCAAATCATGATAAGCTGTATGCAATGATTCAGTTTATTTGTGACGCTTAAAGAAAAATAGTTTCTTTGTTACTGCCTACTTCTTCTGGCGTGGATTTCTTTACCTGGTGGAGGGCCACCAACAAAATTCAAATCGAACTTTGACTGTTCAAGAATGTCCCAGATCTTGTTAGGGATTCCGCCCAACGATAAATCAAAAGGGATGTCAAGCACTCCCCTTGGCAGTGTCTGAATGGTCCACGCAGTGTAGTTCTTGTCTCTGGGGGTAATTGTATCATCCCATGTCTCGAGACTTTTTGCGTCTTTATATACTGGTAGGTAATGTCTTGTCCATACTTCTCCAGAACTGGAGTATCGGTTGCATTGTTTTTGCGGCTGATCATACTTTGAGTGTCAGTGTGACACGCGTTTTTCGTGGGACTGCCACAACCCACATCAAGTACAGTTCTGAGAGGGTGTCATCGGCAACATGTTGTTCCGCTGGTCTCATCAGATAAAAAGCGTCTTGCACCCATGCGATGGTTGCTAACGCGTCACCTTCCTTCCATCGTTCATGGACGATCTCGACGTTGCCCGCGTTTGGATCAGTGTCAGTCTCCTGGGCCTCCTGGTGGACGTCCATAAAGCGCATCGACCTCCTCGCCTTCCTCGGTTGATCGTTAATAAGATCATTCCTCGCTTAGCTGCGCCTCCGTGAACTTCTCCTTCTTTCCGCCGTGTTCTCGAGGGGATTTAGACTGAATCCCCGCCGCGCTTATGCGGTCAGTCTTCTCCTTATTGTCAACTTCACTGCAGCTATCGGCGCCCGATAAGCATCTTCTTAGTCTAAGCCAGCCTCCTTGTGGATGGCGGTACCTCTTTGAAATCATCCTTCATCAGTTCTAACTCCTCCTCAACTGATTCCAGTGAGAATGGATCATACTTAATCAGCCTTCTTACATTCACAATTTGCACCTTCCCTCTACCCCTGATCTTATAGTTCAGAGGTCCCGTCTATTCCATGATTTGATAAGGTCCTTTCCAATGAGTAAACAGGGTAGAGCTGACTCCCTTCGGGACCTGAGGATGATACAATAGTACAATATCCCCGACCTGGAATTTGATCTGATCCAAGTGCGCTTGTCGCACCCCTTCAGCATCAGTCTTTCGGCGCTCCGCCTCTCTATGCGCCCTGACTATTTGCTCCGCCTCCATCATATGTAGGTTCTAGTGGTCTTTAGAGCCCCCATCAACTTCAAAGCAGGTAAACTCATTCAATATTCAAGATTTTGAAGTGCTGTTTGCTGGCAACAGCGGTAGCGCCAGCAGCAGCAACGCCAGCAGCGGCATTAGCGCCAGCAGCAGCAGCGCCAGCAGCAGCAGCGCCAGCAGCAGCAGCGCCAGCAACAGCAGCAGTGCCAGCAGCAACAGCAGCGCCAGCAGCGCCAGCAGCAGTGCCTGCAGCAGTGCCTGCAGCAGCAGCAGCGCCAGCAGAAGCAGCAGCGCCAGCAGCAGCAGTGATATCTATTTATGTATGTATGTATGTATGTATGTATGTATGCATATGCATATGCATATACATTTATGTCTAGTATGTATGAATGCATGTCTGTATGTATATCACGTGTATATATATATATATATATATATATATATATGTAGGTATATATATAGGTATATATATGTATGTATGTATGTATGTGTGTATGTATGTATGTATGTATGCATATTATATATATATATATACATATATATATATACATATACATATATATATATATATGTATGTATATATATATGTATGTATGTATGTATGTATGTATGTATACGTATGTATACGTATGTATACGTATGTATGTATGTATGTATGTATATATGTATATATATGTGTATGTATAATATATATATATATATATAAATATATATATATATATATGGACTATGTGCTTAATATGTCTTAATCTCTCTTAGTATGCTTAGTTTGTTGATTTTTAGAAAACCTTCGTCGGTTTTTACAAGGGTTGGACACTTTTTTCTATATGTCTAATGTTGGTTTTACACATTTTAACGGCTTGTTTTATACTTTGCGGTTGGACCTGTCTATCCAACGTAAATGATCACACCCCAAAGGGGGGAAGGGGGGGCGGTTTCAACGAAGTTGAAACGGGGGGGTTGGGGGGATAATGTGAGAGTAAAAAAATGTAGTGCTTATGTAGTGCTTGTTGAGCACAAAAAGCAGTCCTGTTTCTTTTTGTGTATATGAGCACGGGAGAGAGAGTTTTTATAAAATACCGCTTACTGCATAGTGGCCACCCTTAGGTTGGCCGTGTCCGACCTCAGTTTTTGAAGGTTGGACACTTTTTATTATGTTTTTTAAAGGATTTTATATATTATTACTCTTACTATTAATCTTTTTTTTATCTGTCCAAGGTGTCCAACCTTTTATAAGAAAAAAAAAAAAGTATGTCCCCCCTTTATGGGAGGGGGACAGGGAAAAGTTTTGGAAAAATGGAGCCAAAGGTTGGACAGGGGGCAGGAAGATGAATTTTATTAAATCTCCCTCTGCCCTCTCTCGCAGTCGTCCGACCTTTAACCAACGTGTGGTGATGGAAATCCAGTGGAAATCTAATGATTAAATAATTTTGATTTAAATAATTAAAACAATATAATTATATATATAACATGCCGAGACAAAAGAAATATAACACGCCCGACGAACGGGTATTAATAAGGAGGGAAAGGGCGAGTGCTTACTTGAAGGCACACCCCGATAAGAACCGAGCAAATGCCAAGGCTTACTACCACAAAAATAAGGAAAAAATTAAGGCACAGCGGAAGGAGCGATACGAAAAACAAAAGGAAGAATTGATAAGTTTGAGGCGATTGCGGGATAGTCTGGCGGTAAATATATAAATTATTTTATATATAAGTATATCATGGTAGATATACTATGGACACTAGACTGCTGATGACACGCCCATACTGGGCACACGAAGATTTACAATTGCACATTGATTACACGGAGGGAAATTATTTTTTAAATTTAATCAATGCTGTCCGTTTTGTTGCCCCCGACGGCCGATGGGAAACTAAAGACTGGCAGGTGGCACATATGCTAGAAGGTGGCACAGAAGGTTATTGTTGCTGTGGGCACATAATTACAAAGAACTTCATAATCAAGCACAGAACCAGTGGTGCTGAGATGATTATTGGATCACATTGTGTCAAGCGGTTTAACAATCGCGAAATGAATAAAGAGTTGTCGTTGCTAGTTAGACTTAACGACCCCAATGTTAAATTTTGTAGCCACTGCGAAAGTAAAAGGGCGATCTCAAAAAATATAATAGCACGATACCCGAACAAGGACAAATACTACCACACGACATGTATGCGAAAGGCCTTTTACCAATGCACCTTTTGTAATGCT
This sequence comes from Paulinella micropora, assembly GCA_019918135.1. Lineage (NCBI taxonomy): Eukaryota > Cercozoa > Imbricatea > Euglyphida > Paulinellidae > Paulinella > Paulinella micropora. The sequence continues at coordinate 11,651 of WBZZ01000686.1, forward strand.
TACAGAGGATATGAACCATGCGACTGCTACAATAAAATACGAAACAACACTCCCTTTTGGTTGCGGTAAGTATATATAGAATATTTTAATTTCTTCTAAGGATAAGATAACATATGGGTATAGATACATAGAACAATTTAATTATTTTTCTATAAAAAAATCTGACCACTGATATACAATGACCGCCCCTATGTTGGACAATGGCAACTGGCACTGGAAACAGGAAGAAGCACTGGAGGGCAAAACGGCCGAAATCCTTATCAAATGGGGCAACAAACAATTTACTACTTTACCAAACCAAGAAGACTTCATTGAATTGATTGAAAAAACCCCCGAAAAACAAAAACAATTTTACGAAGTGTTGATGGATGGTAAGCCACAGCGAATGTTTGCCGATTTGGACGGCGATAACTTGAGTATCTCACGAGAGAAGATGTATGAACGATGGAACGATTTAATGGAAAATGTATTTCAACTACTTGGTATGAAATACAACCCGAAAAAGGCCAAATACTTGGATGCTTGCAAGGGTGATAAGATGTCGTGCCACTTTTCATATGACAACGGCTTCGTATTTGCCAACTGCGACACACAAAAAGAATTTTGGAAATTCGTTGAAACCATTATTGAAAAAAATTACACTGACCTCTGCTTTACCTTTGAACGACAGGATAAAAAAATTGAACTGCGAACCATTCTGGATATCTCCGTGTATAACAAGAACCGAGCATTTCGCACTATTTACTCTCACAAAGACGGGAGCAGTCGTGTATTGCTTCCATACTCTTATACACCAAAAACCAATACATTGAAACTATTGCAAAATGTTGAAATTGATGATTACGTAATCATGCGACCCGACGAAACCTCATATTATAGTGTTAAACTGCCCGAATACACTTCTCTGCGACGATACCAGCACATAACTATTGCCGAAGTTGAACAAATCATACTCAGCAAAGTGGCTAATGTGGATATAAAAGAGCAAAAGCAACGAATGTTTGTTTTAAAAACGAAAGGAGTGAGAAAATGTATCATAAATGGCGAGGAGAACCAAAGCGACAACTGCTATGTTGTGTGGAAACGAGACGGGCTTTATTTCTACTGCCATGATACGGGTTGTGAAGGTAAAGGTGTGCGAATTCATGAATTTACTCCCGCAATTGCTCACGATATCAACACTATTGATGACTTACGGCGACTTGGCAGTGAGTGTAAGACGATTGAAAAATTCAAAGATTTTCTAGAAACCGCTTTGGCATGGATGAACAAATCATATTGTTTTGCTAACTTGGCAAAGCCAACCATAATTGAAGAATACATTGATGCTAGGGATAAAATGGTGTTTCGTTATAAAACAGAAACGGCGATGGAGGCATTCTTCAAAAACAAAAGAATAAAGACTAATCTTTCAAAGGAAGACTGGATGGCACTAGGCAAAAACCCCGCCACATTGAATGTTGTTGATTTATACAAAATGTGGAATACTCACCCGAAACGACGAGAGGTAAATGATATTATCTTTGACCCCAAGGCATACTTTGATGACAATAAAAAAGGGTTTTATAACTTATTCAAAGGATTTGCCGTCCCCGCCGACACATTGCACGATGTAAAATCATTTACTCCAGAAGAAGAGAAAAACGAGCCATTCTTTCAACATATTTTAAACAGATGGTGCGGTGGAGACCAAAATGTCTATAAAAAGGTTTTGGATATGTTTGCACACATTTACCAAAAGCCGTGGGAGAAATTACATTTATCTTTGGTGCTAACCAGCACAGAACGAGCAGGTAAGGGGATTATCCTTGAAATATTCAAAGATATTATTGGTGGCGAATATTACTTTCAGCCCTCCGATGTGAAAGAAGTATTGGGAGACTTCAATGCACAACTAGCACGGGCTATAGTCGTATATATGGACGAAATGGTGTGGGGTGGTGATAAGGAACGAGCGGGCACTATTAAGAAAATGGTATCCGAAAATACACTCACTCTCAAACAAAAATATTTACCAAATCTTACATTAGAAAATATCTTCTTCTTGGTGCTTGCTTCTAACGAAGAATGGGTTGTCCCCGCAGGAACAACGGAGCAACGATGGCTGGTATTAGAAGTATCGGACGAATTGGCACTAATGAAAGAAAACGAAAAAAGAAAAGTGATTGCGGATATTCGTGCAAATGACCGACAGCGACTGGCGAAGTTTCTTGCCGAACGAGACCTTAGCACTTTTAATGATCGTGAGACGATATTAACGGGCGGACTACGGCAACAAAAAGTAAAAACATTATCTAAAATACGGAAGTGGTGGTTAGATTGTTTAAACGATGGCCATATTTCAAGCGGAATGCCAGAAATACAATTTGGAGATGAAGTTTCAAAAGAAGTAATGTATGACATATATAAATCAAATATTAATGACCCTCATACTTCGCAGACAAGTTTTTGGATGCAAATGAAAAAACTGATCCCCGATGCAAGGGAAACAAAGAAAACCATAGGTGGAAGGAGACAAAGATTTATACAATTACCCTCTCTGGAAGAATGCCAGAACACATGGCGAACTATTTACGGAGACCAAGAATGGCGATTTAGCACACAGGACGACGACGATGAATAAACAATAATACCAGTTGGTATTTTTTTCTACCAATAATATAGTATGAGCACAAAGCAAAGTTATTTGGACGAGATCGCCAAATGGGAGATTGATAGCAATGTTAAGAAACCGACCATTAAATGGACGAAACCCGACATTGTATCATTTTATGAACAATACAAACCCCGCGGTGGCGACAATGTAAAAGTAGAAATGCCGTCGGCCACTACACTGGAAAACATAGTTAGCAGTATGGCAGAGGAGGAAAGCACTCCATTCAAAACGGCGGATTTAGTAGAAACAGGCATTACTGAAATCAAGGTTAATGTGGGCGAGGAAATAGAAAAAAAGGAAACGGAAGCAAAAGAAGAGAAGAAAACACCGATTAAAGCAAAGCGGAATCCGCCCGAGGGTGGGTATAGTTGCTATGAAATAATAACGGCACATTTGAAAGTATCCAAAGACCCGTTTAACTTCTTGTATATGAAAGTGGATGACCGCACCATAATGCAGGAGGATATGAAGAAATGGCACGAGAGTAGATACGGACATATACCGCCAGAGCAACGCCCCACTCTTAAATATGGTAAGTTAGATTATAAGACATTTTTCCGCGATGTCTTATCTCAACACGAGGGCAAACTCACGACACTAAAGGATATGTATGACAGGTTTCATGTGTAAGAGGCAGTTAGTGCTATGTCTCTCATCACATCAATATTGAAATACGAAGGTTTGAAAGATACAGGCTCCGCAGATGCTGATTTATAATATACTTCCAATGCTATTGGAGCATCCGCCGTATATGTTACCAGAGCATCATTTGTTGTATTATCTACAATTCGTATAGTGCGGTTGTTGGTAGTGTCCGAGGGGTTTGGACAAGTCATCTGCCAAGTCAAATTCATTTGAACTCCGTATCTTTGGATTAGCCACACACAATCAAAAGACTTATAATCAATGGCGGTTGTATAATTTAGCACTTCGGTATAATAATCATATGTATTCGTGCCATCTGTGATATGAAACCAAAATTGGAATGTAGCAATGCCAGTTGGTGCGGGTAAATTCAATGAACCACGAAATGATACATTAATGAAATAACCATATCCTAAACTTGATATCGTTTTGCTACCATATCCGCCCGTGCAGAGTGTTGTAAATGTTGAACTCGTCATCCATGACCTAAGGTCAAGACCAACATAAGCATTTTGAATGTTTCTTGTTAATGTCGGAGTAGCCACGACCGCGATTGTTTTTGTGTCAATAGATTGTTGCTCTTGCGAACGGCCAAATATATTCATTTTTTTAAACTATATATACCATAATATAAAATAATAGAATTTAAATATGAACCATTTAGGCAATCCGTGGGCATATCACTATTACGGCTCTGTGATAATAGACGAGGATTTAGAAGTTGATGGTGTATTATATGGCGACCACATAGAAGCAAACTCAATACAAGCAAGGACTGACGACATAACCATATCGTCAAAAAATAATAACTCTTCTTTGTTGATATCTGACAGCGGTTATGTGTCAATTAATAACGAATACGATTTGCCATTAGCGGACGGCACGGCTAATCAAATATTAAAAACGGACGGGCTCGGCAATACTTCATTTGCTACATTGACTTCAAGTTATATAAGCGACTTTGAATTGGATAAATTAACGGATGTAGTCATAACAGGCACACCCACAAATAACCAACTACTCATTTATAGCACAGGGCAATGGCGTAATACAAACTCACCTTTTCTTAGATTGGATGGGCTCACTATAATGTTTGGAGATTTAAATATGGGAAGTTTTAATGTAGTAAATGTCGGTAATGTTGATGGTATTGATGTTTCGGCTCTTGATAGTGCTGTGGTTAAATTAACAGGAGACCAAACCATAGCAGGAATTAAGACATTTAGCAGTATAATAAATGCTAGTGCGGGGATTGATATGAAAAGCCAAAGTATAACAAATTTTAATTTGGTTGATGGTGTTGATGTTTCGGCTCTTGACACGAATGTCGTTAAACTAACAGGAGACCAGACTATAACAGGGAATAAAACATTTACTACTTATGTGGCCGTAAAAGACTCAAATCCATTAAACACAGGAAAATTATTCTTCAATTACAACAATAATATGGGCTCTATCTATTCGTCGGAGGCAGGTGGAGCAACGGGCTATCCATTATCTTTTGTAGGCTCGTCCATACTTTTTGCTCCAACAACAGGGGGCGGAATGACATTGACAAATAATGTTTTAAATTTTAACAGCACAACAGCAATCAGCGGACTTCCAGCACCATTCTACGACGGCGATGCTTCAACAAAAGCATATACCGATACGAAACTAGCAAAGGACGGCACAACGGCTATGACGGGTAGTTTAAATATGGGAGGATTTAACATAACAAATGTTGGCAATGTTGATGGTGTTGATATTTCTACTCTTGATACTTCGGCCGTAAAACTAACAGGAGACCAAACTATAGCAGGAACCAAAACATTCAGCAACATAATAAATGCTAGTGCGGGGATTGATATGAAAAGCCAAAGTATAACAAATGTTAATCTTGTTGATGGTGTTGATATTTCTACTCTTGATACTTCGGCCGTAAAACTAACAGGAGACCAAACCATAGCAGGGAATAAAAAATTTACTTCAACAATAGAAGTGCGGGGTGCTACTGCTCCAACCGCTTTTGATGGTATCGGTATTGCCTTTGATACGGCGACAAATATAGGAGAGATTGTGGCACAAAAAATAGCAACCGCGGCCTATTATCCGATACAAATAACGGGTTCGTATGTTGATTTATATGCGGGTGATAATGTAATCGCGACAGCAACGGGCACGACACTATCTTTAAACAATAGAAAAATTACAAATTTGGCCACACCAACAGCAACAACGGACGGGGCGAATAAAACGTATGTGGATACATTAGACGGGCAAAATGTGAAACTAACAGGAAACCAAACCATAGCAGGAATTAAGACATATAGCAGTGGTGTTGAAATAACGGGAAATTCAATAAATGCTACAACAAAGGGCACATTTATCGTTTTCAATTCTACCAGTAATATCGGCTCTATTGCTAGTTTGGATATGAAAACAGCAACATATTACAACTTTGAAATTTCTGCGAAAAAAATAAATTTTATTATTGACGGGACGATAGTCGGTTGGGTAAATGCTTCGGGGTTAGATTGTAATAGTAGCAAAATAGCGAACCTTGGAACTCCAACATTATCAACAGACGGGGCGAATAAAACGTATGTAGATACATTGGACGGACAAAATGTAAAACTAACAGGCGACCAAACCATAACAGGAATTAAGATATTTAATGGAAGTAGAAATGATGTAAGGGCACTGAATTTGTTAAGCCAAGCCGATTTCAATAATGTGGATATCATTAATGGTGGAAATATAACATATAATGGGGCGAGGATATTAAACCAAAACGGAGGAGATATATTCTTTTCACAGACGACTGGTGATTATCAGTATTTCTTATTTACTCTAAATACTGCTACAAGTGGAACCGCGAACCAACGAGGCTACCTATTTACGAATGTAGCATCTGATGTAAAAGGAGCAGGACTTTATATTTCAAAACTTTTGGATAATAAAAGTGCTTCGTCTGACATTGTCCGTTTTAACAATGCTGGCGGTATGCGGTTTTATGGTGCTTTGGATATGAACTCAAACAATATAACAAATGGAGGAACAATAACGGGAACAACAATTACTTCAACCGCGGGTATATCAACAACAACAGCAACCGCGAGTGGATTAATAACGGCAAATGCGGGTATATCAACAACAACGGCAACCGCAAGCGGATTATTAACAGCAACAGGAGGTTCAAGCATAGTTATACAAGGAAATACTAATGGAGGTAATACACGCGGAATATTTTTGTGGGACACAGGCAACACAAATTATGGTATTTATATGGCACAATCTGGAGCCAATAAATCTCTAGCAGGTGGAGTGGCATCAGCCGTTGCTGGAAACGATTTTACTTCTTTCGCCGTTAGATTTAGAGTGAGCAATGTTTCCACTGATGGTTTTATATGGGAGAACTCTTCCGAACAATTGTTAATGTCATTAAACGGGGCAAACGGGACTTTATGGACAAAAGGATTAATAACGGCTAGTGCTGGTGTATCAACAACTACGATCACTGCGAGTGGATTAATAACGGCAAATGCGGGGATATCAACAACAACATTAACGGCGAGCGGATTAATAACGGCAAATGCGGGAATTACATACACAGGCACACTAACAACTGCATCAGCATCAACTAATGGGGCGAAAATAGCAATTCAAGGACAAACAGACGGGACGAATGCGAGAGGAATATTTATGTGGGACATTGGAGATTCAGCATGGGGAATTTATATGAGCCAGTCTGGGGTAAGTAAATCGTTAAGTGGAGGAACAGCACCAGCAGGAGGAGTAGGCGGAGGATTAACTTCTTATGCTATTAGATTTAGAGTGAATAATTCTTCAACGAGTGGGTTCATATGGGAGAATGGTTCAAATACTGCTTTAATGTCTTTGAAAGCGAGCGATGGACAATTATGGGTATTGTCTAATCCAATTCAATATTCAGACAGAAGAAAAAAAGAAGATATAAAGGAATGTTTAGGCTTAGATTTTATTAATAAGTTAAATCCAGTTTGCTATCGTATGATTGATGACAAAAAGAAATGTAGGACTGGCTTAATAGCACAGGAATTAGAAATCGTATTAACAGAAATGGATATGCCAGATTTTGGCGGTTTTATAAAAGAAACAATTATGGTTCCCTGTCCAAAGCAAAGAGCGGAATACGAATTGAAGGGTGTGAGTGTTAATCCAGAAGATGTTAAATGTGTTGATAGTGGCGATGTCGGTTATGGTATAGGTTATTCAGAGTTTATTGCCCCGTTAATTAAGGCCGTTCAACAATTATCAGATAATCTCGGACATGTCCGAGATAGGGTAGATTTATTAGAAAAACAAAATAATAATCTCTTGCTTGTTATAGAAGATCTATCTAAGCAACTAGCCGAAATCAGAGTGGCAGTTATTGATAATGTCAAATAATACGCGACTTCATATATCGCCACATATTATTGATATAGCGGATGGCGAACTAACACCAGAATTAAAGTCTCGTGTTATCTCCGCGGAACTAAAGAACGAAGAAAAAAAAATAAAACATGAACTAGAAGACGAGTGGCGATGTTGTTGTTTCAAAGAAAGGACAGATGCGAGATTAATCAGATATTCAACCCAAATAGCAATATTGGTTGGTGTTATAATCCTTTGTATTGTTAGATTAAGCGACCCGACAATTAGTTGTGCGAATTCTAATACCTATGTCTCTATTCTTTCGTTGTGCTTAGGGATAATATGTCCTTCACCGAAGTTGAATTAAAGACCGAAAACCGATAAACCGAGCATATTGTCGTAGTGTATTTGAGTTTTTTTATGTTCTCTAACATTGTTTATTCTAAATGTTTTACCACACTCACATTGAACTATATATAAACCATATTCTTTTTTTTGTTGCAAAATGTATTCTTTATTTTCTTCATAATATTGTTTGTTTTGTTGTGTTATTTGCTCTTTATTTCGTTCATAATATGCTTTATTTTTTTGTGCTATGTATTCTTTATTTTCTTCATAATATTGTTTAATTTTTCCTTTATTTTTTTCGCGATATTGTTTGTTTCTTTGCAAAATGTATTTTTTATTTTCATCACGATATTGTTTGTTTTTTTGTAAAATGTATTCTTTATTTTCTTCACGATATTCCTTCTTAGTTCTTCTTTCTATTCTTTTATTTACACAATTTTCTATTTTTCTAATCCATTCTCCTTCTCGTTTCCTCAATTGATTTACATTTTCACATGGATAATCTTCAAGTAATTCAGTAAAGTGGTCATCGTGTTTTAATATTTCAAAACTACTTATGTGTCGCCCTCTACCATCTTTATATGCTTTGTAATTTTTTCTATGAAGCCCAAGTCGTTGAGCCAATGTCTGTGTAGTTGAACCGATATACACCTGATCCGTTTGATGCGACCTAATCGCATAAATTTTACCTTTCTTACAATCTCCAACTCGTGGCATATTGTTTGTTATTCTTTGTTATTATTATATATCATTATGTTTAAATAGAATTACATTCATATATATGTGTCCTGTACCAAGACGAACTATCGCCAGCACACATTAACGGCAGGGCTTCATCAAAACTAACACACCAATCACTAAAAGGTTTGTAAATACATTTGAATTTTGAGTCAATCCCGCTCTGGATACAATAAACACAACTTATATTCTTTTTTTCACTTACCCGCGAGTAAAAGTCGCAGGCAGTCCGCGACATAACCGAGCACACAAAAAGCAATATTAACAACATATATTAACCAGCTTTTCTTTTACTATATTGTTCTAAATCGTCTCCCGTTGCTTATCCGTCAGTGGCAGGCGGTAAAGTATATTTTCAGGTTTTCTAAAAATGTTGGGGTTTCTATTCATCAAGTTCTGAGTGATGCGGATTTGGTCAATTTCCTTCCCTAGCCTTTCCAACTCTTCAAGTTGCTGCTCGTCCTTGCTTTTTTCTTTTTTATTTTCCATGATATATTATAGCGGATAAAAAAAATGCCACGACACGAAAAACCATTTTTTGCATATTATAACGAAATTAGACGGGAACATAAGTATTTGTTGGATGAAGCAGACCAATTTTGGATTGACCAAGTTAATGAAGGTATCAATAATCAAGCCCGCGAAAGGCTTAGAGCGGATAGATTATTGGATGCTTCAACAAAGAGGGGGAATACTATGGAAGATTTAAAAGACAGGATTAGTGCCTTGGACAATAAGCGAAGTATTTATGTAAATATGAATTACGACGAACTGAAAGCACACCTTCAAGATGACGGCATTGATATGAAAGAATTTGAAAGAAAACACGGAACTGCCCCCATGAACGAACAAATGATTGAAATGCGAAAATTAGCAATGGCTACCGATAAATATGATATAGCACACATAGAAGACAATATCCAGCAAATGGAGCGTGATATAGCACAATTGGTAAAACAAGAATATAAAGAAGAAGCCTTAAAACGATTAACCGATAAAGGTTTAACATATATGAAAGAAAAGGGCAAAGCGGACAAAACTCGCGTAATACGAAGAGAGGATAGAAAGCAAGCGGAGCAAGATTACAAAGAATGGAAAGAAAACCGAGAAGAGTGGGAGAGAAAACACCCAGATGATGCTTCAATAGAAGCACAGATAGGCGACGAACACAAGATGCTTGTGCCACGAATAGGTGATGACCCCCGAAGTCTAGAAAGATTTGTTAATGCTATTATTAGAAGTATTCAAGAGATAATTATGAGCCCCAGACTTAGTAGATTACTTAACCTTGCTACAGGTGTTGGGCGATATGGTGTGAGAAGGATAGCATGGGGACAGATATTGAGATTAATTGCCAACAATCCACAATTACGTGTAATGAATGTTGGATTACTTGGAAGAAGAAGAGCAGATGCTCTCAATACCTTTTTGCTGGCACTAGCAAGAAATGAAGCACCAGAGGGTTTGCCTCCACCTAATCCTCGTTTAATCGCGAGCGGACAGCAAAGAATAGGGATTATGTATTAAGAGAATATGCGAGCAGATTAGCCACTGGAATGATGTCTTTGAATGCGTGGGGTGCATTTAAAACAGGAGTAGAGACTATGACGGTTCTCGGTCTGGGAAAAGCACTTGAAGAAATATATAGAACATGGTCTGCTCAACCAGATGCTCTCATTAAGTTGGAAGAAGAACGAATTCATACCGAAGGAAGTAATTATAATGGCGGGGGCACACGAGTGGAAAGCCGTCTTCAATTAGAAGATAGAACTCGCGGTAAGTTTCCTTACATTCTACCAGCAGATGCTTTGGACTTGGTTGCTTTTGAACATGATTTATTGTATGCTACTGGCGATAAGAATGTCCAAGACTTTGCCGATAAACGATACTTTGAAAGAATTACCAATATGAGTGATTATCTAACGAGTAATGGTTTGGCTACGGCCGAAGTTGCCAAGAGTATTTTTGACAATTACAACTCAAGGTTTTCAAAAGCGGATATATCTAGAATGGCCTTAGAAGCACAGGGAAGGGCACGTGGCGGAGTATCTTTTTGGGATGCGATGAAGTTTTGGAAAACTATCAAAACCACTCCTCCAGATGCGAAGTATAATGGATTTATAGGCGATGTAGATAAAACATTAATGTCCATGATTGGTATTATGAAAAATGTAGGCAGTTTTGATAAGGATGCCACATTTAAAGTAAATAAAGTGGTAAATCCTGCTACATTTAATAAACAATATGCGGAACTCGTTGATGGTTTTAATAAAATGGTGAAATCACAAGAAAAAGCCGATGGTGTGAAAGGATATTCTCTTATCGCACCAGCAAATGAAACTACAATTAATAATTTTATAGAAAAAATAAATACAAAAGATATTCCACCAAGTATAGAAAAAGATATAAATCTTAGTGTTGAAGTCCCGATCGCATACTCAGACAATATGGTAGTAGCAGATACTATTGGACTGGGCAATAACTTGCTCATACTTGATGATAAAGGTGCCCAAAAGAGGTACTTAAAGGGATTTGTTAAATCGTTGAGAGAGAAAACTGGAAAGAAAATTAAACTTTCTAATTATGACGATCCAAAAGTTGGATGGGAAGAGGCCATTAAACAGGCACTAAATCAAGGTGCTAGTATATCAGATGTAGCAGATGCGGATGATATTTTGGATAAGAGAATTTATCAAGAAGTGAGGGGTAAATTGACACCAGACCAAATGAAGCAATTAGAAGATTTAGAATTGAGGGATGCGAGTGTGCCAAGAAAACAAACACCAATACCAACTCAACCACCGCAAACCATGCCACCGCAAACCATGCCACCGCAAACCATACCACCGCAAACTATGCCACCAGCACCGCAAACAACACAAGCACCAGCACCGCAAACAACACAAGCACCAGCACCCGCACCATTGCCAGTGCCACTAGTGCCAAGAACAGGCGGATTTGTTGAAGAACCAGTCCAACCGCCACAGACTGATATAAAAGATGACCCAGACCCAGCAACAACACCAAATCAAGCCATGGTTGATAGCATGAGAAGCATTGACCAATTGGTTGATAAAATTATGGGTAAAACTCCCGCCGATGAAAGAGAAGATATGTTAGCACTTATTCGTTTTCTAATGCCAAGCGACCAAAATGGAGGTATCGGCACTTCACAAACAAACCCACTTATTAAAGGCAACGAACTAAGACGAGATCGCATGCTAGACACCAAGAATGATTTTGAATTGTTAGATAACACCCGTTATGGCAACACAAACAATCACTTTATGTTGAATAGATACAATAGAGCAGTCATCCAGACCAGAATGAAAGACAAAAGAGCATTTCCAAAAATGAAACGAAAACTGACCAGAAACTTCCCTGCTGAAATCCGCGACAAGTTCAAACTCGTCCAGAAAGAAAGGATTTTAAACCGCTCGTCAATCCTCCAAGTAATTATGCTTTTGGTAGTCCTTACTCTCCTTATTTCTATAATTATGCTTCACCACCCCAACCCTTTGGTGCCGAATATGATAATTATAGATACAATCCAAACTATTTTCAAAACCCATAGTATAGTATATCTTATAATATAAGATTAGATGCCGAGGTCTATACGTAGAGGATTAATAGCCAACAAGTTGCCACGAAAAACACTTTTGAAGCAGAGTTTGGAGAAGACCAACATAGAAAAAGCACACGAGGAATTTACCATTGACAGGCCAGTAATAACAGAGTTAGATAGCAAAAAACCGCCCAAATTTCACAATGACTTGGAAATACAACCAATTAAAACACAAAGAGATAGTGTTGAATTGCTCCCTATTCAAAAAGAAGGAATATTGCCAGCAATGGGGACTATGGTTATATGTGCCAGCACTGGCGGGGGTAAATCAGTTATGATTTGTAATCTACTCGCCAAAAAGAACATGTTGAAAGGATTTTATGATAGAATAGTAGTCTTTTGCTTAAGTCCATGCCCGATTTTGGAGGACACTCTCAAGTTAAAAAAAGAAGACATAATCAAAGAAGACCGCCAGAACTAATGCGCGAAATATTAACTAAACAAAAAGAACTAATTAAAACTAAAGGGTTTAAGAAGGCACCAAAGATATTATTGTTATTGGATGACATAGCACAGAGTAAAACCTTTCTCAAATCAGAAGTGCTTACTGAGTTGTTTTTCGCTTCAACACATGCTAAGGTGTCAGTCTGGGTAGCAACTCAGAGTTATACACAACTCCCGCGAAGAATAAGAATTAATTGCCATTGGATGATTATTTTTAATGGAGTAAGGCGGAGCGAACTTGACAGACTGGCAGATGAATATGAAAGTCCTTTTCTCACCAAAAAAGAATTTTACAATATGGTTAAGTATGCTACGGCAGAACCTTATTCGTTTCTAGCAATTAACAACACTGCCAGTGATAGAACAACCCAGTTTAGAAAGAATTTCTCTACTATATTACGATTAAATAAGGATAGAGATATGACTAATTTGTGATTGAATTCAATCACAAACTAATTTATAAACTAATTAAATTAAATGGTTTTTTTTTCTCCATAATATATGTCATGACGGAAACAACTAAATTATACAAGACTTGCTATCAACAAGCAATCGCTATTTGGTGTAAACAAAATGCGCAAGGAAAATTCGTAACAATTCGTAAGGGATCGCCCGAATACTTAGCAGTGAAGACGATAGAAGCGGATATTAAGAGTGGCAAGATTAAGTGTCAATTAAAACCAAAAGTGAGCAAAGGAAGTAAGAACAATGAACAGCAACTAGACCAAATGCCAGACGAAGCATTAAAAAGAAAAATACCAGACATAGAAACCGCAAAAACTTCATTGCCTAAACCAAATGCCAAACCTATTGAGATGTCTCCAGCACTTAAGATTGAACAATCTTTACCCAAATCTTTCAATCCCACTCCTGTTGCTGTGCCGAAACACACTACCACAACACCCGCAAGTAAGATAGAAGCAATGGAGGATGCTTCTAAGGAAACTCCGCCACCACCTAAAGAGGTTACTGAAACTAATGATGTTGATGTAAATCAAGCCATAGCGGATTTAAAGAAAATGAAAGAGGAAAGAATTACACACCAGAATTTACAGATTATCAAAAAAATAATTAATGGTAATTGATAAAATATATTTTATGTGGATATTTATATATTCGCATTTTTATAATGATTAAAAACTCAAGTGCTTCAAATCGTTTGCCAATTGACTTTATTAAAAAGATAAATGAAGCAAACCGACCAAAAAGTGATGGGTTTCAACTAAACCAGTTTGAATTGTGGAGTAGCAATGGTGCCCCGTTAGTTAATCAACCATTGACCGAGTTTGGCGACCTTGTCCCGTATGAGAAGAGCACTCTTCAAAACACATTAACAGACATTTCTGATAAAAAAGAAAATGCGGATGTTGTTGATTTGGACACTGCTGTTAGCAGTTTGGCTTATTTAAAGAAAGCAGTTGAGAATGCTGAGGCAAGAGAGTTTCAATTGACTTCACCACAAGATGCGAGACTTGACAATATACAGAAATCAGTTGATTTTATTAAACAATCCGTTTCAGGTGAATAAATAATTATTTTTAATTTCTATTATTATTTTTTTAGTATAGTAGCATTGCGAATTTTATCACCTCACACCCGCACACAAAAATGGAGAAAAAGGAGATTGAAGTTACTGAGGAGTTGATGACCCTCAACAACCTCAGATATGAGTTTCCAGCAAGTCTGGCTCTCTCTGAACAGGAAGTATCTTTAAGAAGAACTTCGCCGACCAGCAGACTTATACCAGTGCATCGGGGACTGAAATGATTTTTACATTACAGGCAAGCACTGATTTTGTTTATGGGAAGAATTGCTATTTGTCGTTTGACATTAAAGCAGATGGATTTGTAGCCACTGATGGAAAGGATAATGTTGCTTGTGCTATTGGCTTTCAAAACACTCCCGCAACTGCTATTTTTGAAAGATTTTTATTGGAAAGTAAGGATGGTAGCGAACTTGAACGAATTGAAGATTTGAACAAGATGGTGCGAAATATTCTCCCTTGGCATTATCCTTTTGATTACCGCCGACAGGCACAGATGGCGGGACAACGAGAATCAGTCAGTGTTAATGTTAATGCTTCTGATGAGTCAGTCGTTGATTTTGCTGTCAATGTCCCCACTGCTGGTAGTGTTGGCACTGGTAATTATTTGAGGGTTTGTATTCCTCTTCATTACTTCTCGGGAGTGTTTAATGAAGAAACTCTCATTCCTCCCTCTTTGGTTAGTGGTATGAGACTTCGTTTGACATTTGCACCGCCTCAGGAAGCATTTACCATTATTGGATGTGGTGATGGGAAAACTTCTTCTATTCCTGCTGGTTTTAGTGGTTCCGCTTTGACTTTCACCATATCAAATCCAGTGGTTATGTTGGAGACATTCTCTCTTGCTCCTAGTGTCCAGAGAAATGTTATGGAGCAGATGGGGAGCAAGGATGGGCTCCCATACACTTATGAAACATATTACAATCAAAAGGCTAATCCAGCGACTTCCGATGATTTTAATCTTCAAGTGAATAAGGCCGTTGCTCGTGCTCAGTGCTTGTATATCGTCACGCAAAATGTGCTCGCTGACAATGCTAATATTGACAACTTGGGAACTACTCAAATGCCTTACAGACAATATCAATGCCGTATTGGTGATTGGTATGCCCCGCAACAAAAGATGGAACTCGGAGGAAGCACAGATAATCTTGCCTCCGTTCAACGAGGATGCGCGGAATTGTATATTAATAATCTTCAAGCGACTATGGGCATTCGCGATGCTTATATGTCGTCATCTGTTTCTCTTGAAAACTTTCGCAAATATTATTCTACTGGGGATAAAACAGGACTTACATCTAACTCAGGATTTGCTACCATTATCCAGACACTCAATCAGTCGCCACATATTGGAGCATCTGGTATTGCGGTTAATAACTCACGAACTGCGGAAGTCACTCTTCGTTATGCATCCAATTATGATGAAAATCGCACCATCACTGCTTGGTTGAAATATGTTAAAGTCGCGGCTATCTATCCGTCTCGCTGTGTGGTCAAACAATAAATATAATTTATAATAAAAATGTGCAATATAATATACAGCGATGAGTTTCACAATCTCAAATCTTGAAGACGAAAAGCGAACCCGCAAAAATTTCCTCCTTCGTGTCTCCTCAAGTGATAAAACAGAATCAAAATCCGCTTCTACTCACAATGGCCGTTTCGTCGTTGATTTACCAGCAACTGGTCGTAATATTGATATAATCAGTGCTTATGTCGTTAAAAGTATCTCTATCCCAAATGTTTTCCCAAACATACCGAGTTATGCCAACACTCTCACATTGATTAAAACAACGGGATCGGCTACAAAAACGGCAATCGTAACAGCAAATCAATACACCATTGATACATTTATTACCGCTCTTCAAACTGCGATTAATTCAGCAATTACCCCTAACTCCGTAGTTATAACTTTGAACTCCGTTAATAAATTGAATTTTGCTTTCACTGGTGATACATATGCTTTTGATTACGATAACAGCACGATTAGCGATAAGATAGGATTAACTGCCGATATCTCGGCGGCGGCGAGTAGCACCATGCAATCTATAGTCAATCTAATCGGTGAAACGGCCGTTTATGTCCATAGCCGTGCTTTAAATCAGTCTGGTTTAGTTGAAGCAAATGGTAATTTTTCTGTGGTCGGTAAATGTAATTTAGATAAGCCGTATGGAGTCCAGTGCTACTTTGAGAGTTCTAATGATGTCGCCGATTATGTGCCATTTAATACAACAAAAAGTTTAAGGTCTATTGATATTGTAATTAGAAATGCGGGCGGTGAAGTGCTTGAATGTCCTGTCAATTTTGAAGTTAGTATTCTCTTAAAGGTGTATCATGCTTAATCCTATCGGTTTATTTACATTTGGACTATAATTTCCCTTATTATATATGATATTTTTGGACAATATAGATAAATTGTTTAAGTTGATAACGGCTATCAACGAGTGCCGTTTGAAACAAAAAAAAGATATAATCCCGTGCGGGACTAATATGGATCAGTTTTATCGGTATTTAAGGAAATACCATGCACCAATTGTTGAGGAAATGACAAAAAAAACAAATATTAACAATCTAGCAGTAGAGATAGAAAAAAAGTTTGAAAGCCTGTATTTTTGAAAGTGTGTATTTTTTTGTTGTTTAAATCTGGTCTTCAATCCAGTTTAATGAAGCGTAAATGCTCGCACCTGTTCCTGCCACTAGAGATGCTGACACGGTCAATGTCTTACCCGTTCCAATTTTTAGGTTATAGCGAGACAAATCAATGTAAATAGAAGCACCTACAGATAATATATATGTTAATACTATGTTTCCGCCAGTGCGGGTAGTTCCTGCTGTATCTACTTCGGCTAATGATGTGTTTGTATCGTAATTGCTGTATGATGGTGTGCCTCCAAGTGTCGCATTTAATGTTATCTTTGCTATACATATTTTGTCACTTGTGTTGCTCACACACAAATTTTCAAAATAAATAACATTGTAATTCGTCTTACTATTAAATGTGGCTCGGTTGCGGAGGGTAAATATAGAAGTCTCCGTCGTTCCAATAGTTTTGACATTGTCATACGAATTAGTTATAGCAATAGTGCGGTCAATAGTCCCCTCAACTGCCAAAAACATACTCGCCGTTTTCATTACAACGGATTGAAGGCTTGACGAATATGCCTTCGCATAAATAGCAAATGCAGCCTGATCTAATGATGGAGTAGTAGCAGTGCTCGCGTATTTAATCGCATGAATTACTTCCATTCGTCCAGTGCGGGGATTTTCAATTTTAAATGTAATCTGACCGCTACCCAGATATTGGACGACTATTTCAAACACATTCAATTTAGTAAAATCAATCGCGGGGAAGTTTCCCGTATTATCACATTTATCAACATTCCAAGCATACTGACTAACCACATTTTCAACACTCCCCGCCGTTCTTACAACAGACATTCCCGAGTTTGATTGTCTAAAACATAAATTGTCTGCTGGTGTGCCTATGCCGATATCGCAATTAAAGGTAGTCGCGGTGGTAGATGACGGAAACAATGCGGAAAATCTAGCAACCAAGCCCATGCCACTTCTATATTTTGCTCTCTCTATAGTCGTAATCTGTGCGGTTGAATTACCTGAGGCCGATGTCGTTAAAACCGCCATTGAATTAGCAGTTGATACCACCCCGCCGTTTGTTTCTGTTTTGTCAAAGAAACGAGTATTGATACCATATGTAAATACATTTTGCAATACTGGCGATAAAGTGGCAGTTCGCAACTCTCCGAAGGCCGTTGTTGGTAAAGCATCTTTAATATTATCTATTGATAAAGAAGATGATGACGATGTAGATGATGACGATGGAGTGCTCGTGCTTTGACCAAAAAGGTTCATTTTTATTATATAATATGTAATATAAAACATGCCAGTTATTATTAAAGAATTGCCCGCGGATATCGTTGGCCACATTAAAACCTTTGTCTATTTGGAAAATATAAAAAATATTAACAAAGGGACTTGTGATATATGCGGACTGGCACCCACATTTCAATCTCATCCTCCTATCATAGCAGTTGATATTGATAATGAAGATGGTGTTCAGTTTTTCACGATTTGTTCCATTAATTGCTACAGACGAGAGTCTAATCTTAGACTAAAATATGGAGAGCCCCCTTTAGTCGTTGTTAAGTATTAGCCTTCTTTTTAATTCTAGCACTTCTTCTTAATGGTTGTTTTGTTTCCTCTTCTTGTGGTGCTTCTTTTTTTTCTTTGATAAACTCATTTACTATTTTCGCACCTATATGAGATATTTTCCTGAGTGCCGTATTTGTTATTTTCCCGCCGTGGTCATTCCATATCTGCTCAAGCAATTTATACTTATCCTCTCTACTAGCACTTTTACCTAATGGTTGATATTTGCATTCTTCGTCTCCGTTTTCGCTTTCAATTTCATTAGTGCTATTTAAATTCAAATATAAATCTATTTTACGTCTCAACTCCTCTAATTCTGTTTTAATCCCTTCTGCCTTAATTTCTTCAGGGTCGGCCACATTAACCCAACTATAACTAAATGAAGTGAGCATATCGCCGTGCCCCAATACATTGCTTACCCACGTGTTAAAATTCTCTAATTTCGGATTGGCGAAATTACTATACGACAAACTAGCATATATTTTTCGCAACATACTGCTCTTCTGTGTGTATTCCGATAGCCAAGGGAAGATTTTGATAATCCTTTTGTTTAGTTCATTATTCTTTTGTTTATCAAGCACACCTTCGTTGTTAATGATAACTGCTTTTTTCTTTTTGAAATGGTTTCGTATTGAATTTACTTGTTCTATTACAAACTGGGGAGTAAAAAGGACAACAGGCCTCTCAGTCCAATTCTTTTTTTGTCCTTCTCTCTTTTTTGCTAGGTTATTCACTCGCAACCAACTCGGTTTATCTGGTATTAATTCATACGTGTTTTTGTCAAATATTTCAACAGGTCTCGCTCCAATTGCTATCATCAAAGCAAGCAGTTTAAGATAAGAATCATTACTTAATATCATATCATTCATTTTAGCCATTACATCACGGACATCAATCTGTATTTTTTGTTCATTTTTGGCTTTGACATCTTTCTTATATCCCTCAACGATATCAATTCGCTCGTCTTCATTAAGATTAAAATACTTATCCAGTTTGCTCATTTCATATACTTTTTCACTTTGGTAAGGCTCTATTGCTTTCTTTCTCACCTCAGAAAGTCTTTGTCGCCTACTATTCAAGTTTGGATACACGATAGCATATTTAGGATATATTACTTTTAATGCTTCAAGCACTTCTTCATCGCTAGTAGTCGTGCTAAATAAAGATATAATAGCATTATGAAAGGCTATACTTGGTTTTAATTCGCTATCGTAGAAGTTGGACACGACCTCATAAATTTTACTTTCAGTTGTAGCAACTCTTAACTGCCTAACAAACTTCTTGTCATCTTCGCTCCACATCGTAGTGTATATAAGACAAGTCTATTTTTTTCTAAGTCAAAAATAGGGTCGGACACGGCCGACCTTAAGGTCGGACAGCAACAGGAGAAGGTATTTTCACTCCCACTGCTCTTATATTCACCCAAAAAAATGTTATGGCTAAGCAAAAAAGGTTGCCGTGCGGTGGAAAAACATCAATTAGAATTGAACTTGCAACTATTTTTTTCACGATGTGCTTACTAACCATTTTGCCACCACACGGAACCCTAAATAATTTGTTGAAAAAAATGGTATTTGAAGTGTTTTGATATGGACGAAAAAAATAAAAAGGATTTGCGGACTACGAAAGACATCCTTCGGAATTGAACCCGCGACCTACATTTTCAATAACTGCCGTAATACCCATTAGTCTTACCCAACCACAATCCTACCAGTGATACAGAAAAAATAGTATTTGAAGTATTACCGCCAGTCTATTTTTTTAAAGAAAATTCTAGAAAATTCTATTTCCGTGAATATGTCTTTGCGACACCAAGACACCGCGGTGTCGCAGTGTCGCAGAGGTTGCGACAGAATTTCGCTTTTTTGTCGCAGTGTCGCAAAAAAAAAATGGACTTAATTCCGAGCAGAACCAAAACTAAAACAGATTGGTTTGAGGAATATGAAATTCGTAGAACAAGTAAGGATAGACTAAATAAGGATAAAATAATATGCGAAGAAAGAATTTCTAAAATAGACAAAGAAATTTCTCGTCTCGTTGAAAAGAAACAGCCAGACATAGTAAAACTAGAGGTGGTTAATGAGATGTTGCGACGATTGAGTATTGAAAATAATGAAGTAGAGGCTGATAAACTTTTTCGTATGAGACAAAAGAAATTAGAAAAAAAAATAAACAAAGAACGGGATAATTTCTATAAGTGGAAAAATGATAATCGTGGCCAACTTTCCGCTATTGTCATGAATAAAATTCTCGTTGGTATTGAAAAAGAACATTTATCGTTTAATTCTTCGTTTAACAAATATTCAAGCG
>WBZZ01000686.1:37500-102500 GCA_019918135.1 Paulinella micropora
ACCTACATACTACATACATACATACATACATACACATACATACCTTTCTACGTACTTACAGGCATACATACTTACATACATACATCCATCATACATACATACATACATACATAATACATACACACATACATACATACATACATATTGGTGGCAGGTGTCACGGGTGCGCCAGACAACAACGACATCATGATGTGGAACGCGGTCATCTTCGGGTCTCTCCTATGCAACTGTCTTATCTGTCTTATCTGTCTGTACATCTGTCTATTTGTCGAAATAACTACATCATGATGTGGAACGCCGTTATCGTCGGGTCGCGCCTACCTATCTGTCTCTCATCTGTCTATCTGTCTATCCGTCAACGACATCATGATGTGGATCACCGTCATCTTCGGGTCGCCCCAAGCTATCTACCTGTCCATCGGTCTTTTTTGTTTATTTTGTCTATATTGTCATCTGTCTGTCTTTGTTTCAACGACCTCATGATGTGGAACGCCGTTATCTTTGGGCCTGCCTTACCTATCTACCTGTCTGTCTGTCTGTCTAATTGTCTGTCTGTCTATCTGTCTATCTGTCACCGACATCACGATGTGCAACTCCATCATCTTCGGATCGCACCTAGCTATCTATCGGTCAATGTATATGTACGTTTGTTTGTTTGTTATGTATGTGTGTATGTATGTTTGCTTTTTGTGTCTGGACAGACCCGACGACACGCCGTGGGACGGAGGTAACAACAACAACAACAACAACAACAACAACAAGAACAAGGACAACGAGAACAACGACGACGACAACAACGACACAACAAGGACAACGACAACGACATCATCATCATCATCATCATCATTATCATCATCAAAATAGGTAAAGCAGCCACACTTCCCTTTTGTTCCTCTCTCCTTGTGCCTGCCTGTTCTCTCTCTCTCTCTCTCTCTCTATATATATATATATATATATATACATATATATCTTTGTTGCGTTTGTTGCGTGTGTGTCGTGCTGCTGTGTGATGTGTGATGCAGGAACGTTCAAGCTGACGCTACAGTTCACAGAAGACTACCCCAACAAACCCCCTCAAGTCAAGTTCGTGACCAAGATGTACCACCCCAACAGTAAGTATACCTCCCCCCCCCCCCCGCAAAACACATACACGGTTACGTATGTTATGTATGTATGTCTGTGGTGTGGCAGTCTATGCAAACGGGCAGATCTGTCTGGACATCCTGCAGAATCAATGGTCGCTCCTCCCCCACCCACCCACAAATATCTATCGTGTGCGATTCCATGTGATTTTTTCTCTCTTGTGTCGTCGTCGTCGTCGTCGTCGTCGCCGTTGTCGTCGTCGTCGTCGCGGTTGTTGTTGCTGTTGTTGTTGTTGTTGTTGTTGTTGTTGTTGTCGCAATCTTCGTCGTCATGGTCGTCATAATGGCAGGTTTTCTTGTGTGGTGTAGGTCACCGATCTACGACATAGCAGCCATCCTCACCTCTATCCAGTCGCTCCTCACTGACCCCAACCCCAACTCTCCCGCCAACGTGGAGGCCGCCAGACTGTAAACGTTGCTCTCTCTTTATGTATGTATGTATGTATGTATGTATGTCTATTCTCCCGCCAACGTAGAGGCCGCCAGACTGTAAACGTTGCTCTCTCTTTATGTATGTATGTGTGTATGTATGTATGTATGTATGTCTATTCTCCCGCCAACGTGGAGGCCGCCAGACTGTAAACCTTGCTCTTGCTTATGTATGTATGTATGTATGTATGTATGTATTGTATGTATTGTATGTATGTTTGTATGTATGTATGTATGTAATGTAATGTTAATGTTAATATTAATGTTAATGTTAATGTTAATGTTAATGTACATGTACATGTACATGTACGTGTACATGTACATGTACGTGTACATGTACGTGTACATGTACATGTACATGTACATAAACATGTACATGTAAATGTAAATGTAAATGTAATCTATGTATGTACCTATATGTATGTATGTGTATGCATGTATGTATGTACGTATGTATGCATGTATGAATGTATGTATGTATGTATGTATGTACAGATATCAGGAGAACCGGAGGGAGTACAACCGCAAGGTGCAGCAGTACGTAGAGGACAGCTGGAAGATGGAAGAAGGAGGTGGTGAGGAGGACGACGAGGAAGACGACGAGGAGGACGACGAGGAGGAAGAGGAGGCACCTGTGGCTAAATCGGAGGAGGGCCCACGTAAGAAGCAGAAGAAGGCCAGCGCCGCCGCCGAGGGCAAGGAGAACAAATCCAAGTGAATCTAGCAGAACAGAACAAAATCCAAAGGAGTGGACGCTTGTCAACAAAATTATCTCGGACGACATTCAAGCGGCAAGTTATACCAACTTTGATCTCATTTTTCTCGATCAATATTTGAAATAGGAAAATGCTTAGCATGGCTTTGAACGCTCTTGTTGAGCTGTCAAGTGATGGCTTCAGCATGGTTATAACACATTCATTGATGGAGTGCAAAGAGATCAAAGTTGAATCATTGTCCTACCTGATTGTCGACAATTATATTAAGACTCTAGGAATATCGGGACATCGTTTTAAATGGCTCAGAAGAATAGAAAGGAAACATGCATGTAAACATGGGAATTGACTGCTAATCACTCTTCTGATGTATATATTTTGTTTTATCTATGTAATTATTTGCGTGACTTGACGCGCACTTCAACCCTATTTATTTCGTTATTTAAAAGACAATCGTTGGACAGTCTAACTTCAAGTTGATATTAAGTCAGAATTATGATTTATTTCTGTAAGCGGCAATATTTTATTAAGTCGTAATTAGGAGTAATCGTTACTGGATATTTCAAGTCAATTGTGCCCGTTACGCTTTTTAACATTGTGTACTGGACCATATCATTGAGTAGCAGTTACTGTTAGTCACGCACTTAGTTTACTTTGCTCTCTGGCAGTTCAGTTCTGAGTTGATGCCTTCGGATTAAAGTGGCTGTGAGCGACCTGACTTCTTACGGAGTCTCCCGGCAAACCGCAAGTGAAAGGTAGGGTAAGGTCCGTGAGTGACCGGTTTATATCTAATCATCGGTCATGAGCAGTTGGGAAAATGGTTCATCACATCAGTACACAAACTGGAAACAGTTTTTATCTCACGCAACCGTCTATGACTGTATCACCGAACATCTGCAAGGATTTTACTATCAGCTAGCTGTTAAAATCCCCGAAGAAAGCTCGTTAAAAAGTCGGTAATACAACCAAACACAAATCTCCAAAGAAGAATGATGTCTCGTTATATTAGCTCAGTGAAACCGCACAAAAGAAAGTGGCAACAGACCAAGGTTAAAATGGCATTAGGTCAAATCCGGCCAAAAGAAATTGAAATAATGGGAAGAAACTAGGTGCACCTGACACTAAAAAAAGTATACTTTTTACCTGCTATCTGGTGGGTGATGCCTACAGTACACCTTCCCATTTTTCAAAGTAATCTATCACTCAAACGCAGAGTTTAGGGAAGCTACCCCGCTAAGGGTAAAGAATAACCGAAGAAAAGACTTTTAATGACTTTGGGTCACACAAAATGTGGTGACCTTAACAGAATGGTAATACTAATTTGATTCTAGGCATTCCAGACTATGATTCGCGAATACTCTAGAAAGTGTCCTTGTCAGTAATAAAGGTATTAATAACTGTCCGGCCTATGAATTTGCCTATGACTAAGACTATCCAAATTACCGGTAAATTGACTAGGTGGAGTAACGGGTATTAATAGTACATTACAACGCTCCCCCTTAGTCGCAAGTCATAGGCTATATTAGTGTGTAAATATGAAAAAATAGTGTTGAGGATCAGTTATGGGTTACCCGAAGGTTAAATATCAACTCCCATTTACATCACATCCTCTATGTATGTATATATGTGTAGTCATGCAGTAACATGTATGAAGTATGTATGTGTTCAAAAATTTGCAAGCGCTTCCCGTAGAGGGTAGCAAAATAAAAAAAAAATTAGATTTCCTATTCTAGGACAGAAAGAATGATAGAAAGAATTTAAATTGCTAAGTTAGCCAGGGAAAGCCTCGCGGCTGCCGGCCTCGCGTGGCAGTCGGCTACCCAGCCTCGGCTCGACGGCTCTTGACCCCTGCGCAAAACAAAGCTGCTGCAACAAGCAACAAACTGCACAAAACACTCAAAGCAAATATAGGTGAGTGGACACGCAAATCCCGAAATTACTTGAGCTTTACCGTAAATTTGTTAAGTAAATACTCGAATTGTTCTTTCGGTAA
This sequence comes from Paulinella micropora, assembly GCA_019918135.1. Classification (NCBI taxonomy): domain Eukaryota; phylum Cercozoa; class Imbricatea; order Euglyphida; family Paulinellidae; genus Paulinella; species Paulinella micropora. The sequence continues at coordinate 41,778 of WBZZ01000686.1, forward strand.
ATATTTTGTCATTACATCACCTATCTGCTTCTTCGTACCTACTTTTACAAACTTAATCTCACCGTCTCTCTGTAGGTGGTGCATAAAGTGTAATTCTAAAGGTAAGTGTTTAGTTCTATTACCTGACATACCCCTCTCTGCCGCTAAGACTGTTTGAGAGCTATCCTCGAATAATTCTATCGGGCTCTTTTGGGCTATGTGTAGTTCTTGTGTAATGTGTTTTAGTGCAAGTCCCTCTCTAATGCACTCAGTTGCTGCAAATATTTCAGCATCATTGGAACTCAGGGCGATGCGACTCTGTCGCTTTGATAACCATGCAACTGGATCCCTGCTCCATAGGATCACGAATCCAGTGCGGGACTTCCCTGTTTTCTTACAAACTTTGTGAGCCGCGTCGGGCCACATAGAAAGTTTTGGATAGGTTTGCCCTTCTTGCTCTGACTTAGGCTTATGGTAAGCTAAACCTCGATAAGAGTTAACTAAATAACGAAAGATTCTGCCTAACATCGCATAAGTTATTCCCTTATCGATAGTTTGCATGACACTTGCCGAATTTAGTGCTTGTTCTATATCGGGTCTTGTCATCTTTGCGAGAAATAGCAAACGACCAACTAGACTAGGAATTGAAAATTTTCGCAAGCTAGCTGATTCCGACATCGGTTCCGTGAAATGTTCTTGCGCTGGAGTACTAACGGGTTTAGCAGAATCGTCGCCTACCTCTTTTAGTATCTGCTGCTGATATTTTCGCTGATGCAAAATTATTTTCCCGTTCGATTGCTCTATCTCTATTCCTTTGAATTCACGGGCAATACCGAGTCTTTTGAGCGGGAAATGTTTTTCTAATGCGGACGCAAAACGCTCATATGCTTGTTTGTTTGGTGCGGTGAACAACAAATCATCAACATGAAATATCCCTACTATCGCCTCTCTCAAAGCTTTATCATTTTCTACAAACATACATAAGTCTGAATCTAGCAACCTAAGACCTAGCTCCTCTAACTTGGGTGCTAATATCTCATACCATCTTCTTCCTCCCTGTGGTGCACCATATAAAGCACCATCTATACGCCATATCATCCCCTCATGCCCTTCTCTGTCTACATTCTCTGGCGCATATGCATAAACAGGGTCATTCATACGAGCATTTAGGTATGCATTTTTAAAATCTATGCCGTATAGTTTGTGTTTGTGCCAGGCAGCTAGTTTGGCGAGAAATAAAAGTGAATGGTGCGCGGCGCAAGGAACAAAGAGCTGATCTGGGTTATAGCTAACACCGGGTTCTAACATATCTCCCCGTAAAGCTAAACGAGACTTTATGAACTTTTTCCCGTTCTCATCTAACTTTACTTTGTGAACCCATGTCAATCTAACTATCTTACTAACTCCTGCCTTGCTTGCCTCCTTATGGGGTACCCATGTGTATGTGTTAAAGGATTGAAGAGCTTTTAGCTCTGTTTTCATACCCTCTAAAACATCTTTAGCTGCCAAACCTTCCTCTATGACATCTTTGGGTACTCTGATATCTACATACAAATAAAAATCACGAATCTCATCTGCCACCATACGGTCATCGCATAAAAACATATTAGCGGGACTTTGTAACGGGTATTCGGGATCTTTCATGGAGTATTTGAGGATTTCCGAATTCAACATCCGTTCTTCTTCGTCCTCAAACTTAACTATGTGGGTGGGCTGAGGTCGGTCTCTACGAGTCTATCTCTGGGGTCACTCACTCTGCTGACTACCCCTACTCGTACTATGCTCTCCCATCCCTCACCGTACTTTTCTTCGCCCATCCATCTCCCCATGCACGCGCGGGCACTCTTACTACCTTACCTATTAGCTCTTGAGCCTCTCTCTTTTCTCTCTTGGGCTCATTGCTAGGGGTAAATCTCTCTACTGCCTTGCGCTGCCTTTTACCGGGGATTATGTTACTCTCCGTTACTCTCTGACTCTGCTCCCACGTTAATCCCTTAGATGGTGGTGATTTTTCTTCGTATGCTCTTCTTTCATGTATTTTTAGTGGATCTGTTCGATCTTGTTCATTTGTATGCTCTTGTGGCTTGATCTTGTGCTCTGGGGGTAATTGTTGTGGATAATGTGGCTCTGGACTTGTGTGTAGGCGTGTATGTTTGTGATCCAATGTATTCTTCTCCACATGCTCATTTTCATGCTCATTCTCATTCGCATCGATATCAACATTCTCTGTCTCCCCCTCAACTTCATCAAAGTGTGTTGTTGGGTGGTCGTTGTTGACGTTGTGCGGTGACTTAGGTGATTGAGGTGGTGATTGGGGTGGTGATTGGGGTGGTGACGCTTGTGGAGATGTGTGTGGTTGCTCGCTCTCATTCTCATTCTCCCCCTCAGAGTCATCATTATCCCACGACACTAGTTTAGGAGGATGAGCTTGTTTACCGATTTTGTGAATATTAAATCTCACATCTCTCACTCCGGAAATTATCTTCTTACCATCCCATACGCGGTATAGTTCCCAAAATAGATCATATCCTACTAGCATCACCTTTTTCCCTCTGTACTCTCCCTTCCGCACTTCAGTCTTAGGTATATGTAATACACCCATACATCCTATTGGTTTTAAATGAAAGAGTGTTGGTTTTCTACCTAACAGCTGCTCATAAGGCGAAATTCCTTTGCATTCCCCGTGAATTGCCGGTAGTATGTTGTGAATGGTTGTTGCTGCGTGTTCTAATTCTGCGTGTTCTAATTGTGCCCAGAATTGCGGCGGTCATTTAGCGTGATATCTCATTGCTCGTGCAGGCCCCGCCGTAATATCATTCACTTTTTCCGCAATAGGATTCCCGTCTTTATCGTTTGTCGCGGAGGTTTTCCAAATAAAGCGAATATTTTTCCACCACTTAATGACTTTCTCCGGAATATGGAATTCTTGATCTGCGCGAATTTCCTTTACTTTGTTTCCTGTCTGTCTCTCATAAAAGGCTACAGCTTGTTTTAAGCAATCTACAAACTCATTCTTATGGGCTAAATAAAAGTCAAGAATGAACAGTGAGTAGTCGTCGGTGACCGAAAATTTATACCGTTTACCACCTATTGATCTAGTTTCCCACGGTCCTGATGTGTCTATGTGTAGAATTATACCTGGCTTTTGGGCTCTTTCTATTGTATTAATTGCAAAACGTGGCAAACGTTTAGACTTTCCTATCATGCAAGATTCGCAAAATCTCACATCGCTCTCGTCACCAACTAACTTAATGTTCAAAATTTTTGCCAATAGGCGCATCTTTGTTAACCCATAATGCCCACAGGCATAGTGAAAAAGCTTGATTCCTATCTTTCTAGGTTTGTCTGACTTTCTGGGGTAAGCTTCATATAATACTATATCTACGTGTAATTCTTCCTCTCTCTTATTTACTTCATGCTTACTTGTCTCGTTTTTGTTCTCATTTGTGGGGCTTCCCTCCCCTTCTACCCCCTTGTTGCGAAAGGATCATATCTTTCGTTGACTTTCAATGGTTCATCATATTCGTCATCCCATCTGTATATCATACTCTTAGTTAATCTTCCCTTACTAATATGTCACTCTCGTTAATGTGGATGGGGTGTTTGAGTATTACTAACTGTCCGTTTTGGTGGATGACTGATCTGTTGTGTCTGTGGTCCATCTGTCCTGTAGAGACTATGCTAACTGGTAAGGTAGTGTCGAGTAACATCTTCGTTTCTACTGCTCTAGGCCTTCCTTTCCCATCTATCACAGTCAGCCTAGCTCTTCCTGACCTACTCAACTCCCTTTCTCCATTACCTGTCAGTAGTTCTACCGGGTCTATCTCATCGACATCCGTCAATCTGTCTTCTCTGCATGATATGTCTGTGCTTGCTCCACTATCCTGTACTGTCATGTCTCTCTTTTTCATCACTCTTTTTCTCGCATGTATCAGTACATGCTCTGTCTCTCCTTCTGTCTCTGTCTCTGTTTCTAGTTCACCCTCAGAGACTCCTCTTCCCTCACCTTGTCCCTCTTCTGTGAGTTGTGGAGGTGTAGTGATGGGACTCTGTCTGACTGCTCTCTCCAAGTACACTCCTTCTATTGCTCTTACTATGTCAGTCAAAAAGTCATCTCTCTCTAGCTCGCCACTCACGACACGCATCACTTCTCCATTCATTCCCCTCACGCACTCATTCATCAACGTTTTAGCTATTTCATTTATATCTTTGAAGGTTATGATGGGAGGGTTGATGGGTTGCGTGTTTGTTGTCTGTGTTGGTGGGAGTGCTGTGATTGGTCTAGAACTAGAGATTTGGAGTTGTTGTGAGGTGGGACCTATTTGGTTGCCAAACTTGTTGACAGAAGTGGGCCCAAGTCGTTGCTCTCCCTCATCCACTCCACTCTCTTCTCTCCCTTCTCTGCTCTGGCCGGTCCGCTGACTAGAAAATGGATTATGTTTGCGTGGTTGTTGCGGAATATTTTGCGAGACTTGTGGACTTGTGGAAATTTTGGTGTCACGTAAAGTTTCAAATTCCCCGAAAACGAGTCTTTGCGTAATTTTATGAGACTTTTCCAATGCCGCAGCTTTAAGACCTCGTTCGTCTGGGTAGTAGGGAGATTTGGGGGGACGCAACACGGGACTTACGGACAAATCCAACTCCGGATAATCTGGGTCTTGTGTGGCGTGATATCCACAGTACCTCGCATAAGATAATCGTTTCGCGTGATTTGCGTATATTCCTTTTCCTTTTGATTTTTCAACGGAAACATTACACGGTTTTTTGCGTCTGTTTATTCCGGCACATTTTGTGTCAGGCGTGACTCCGTAAGAACTCTCAAGCCTCAAAGGAGTTTCGTTAGGGTTAGGGGTGACTGGGTAACATCGTGGGGTGGCGGATACTAACCGCTCTTCCTTGCCTTCTCCCCGTAGTGAGGAGGGACCTCGTAGGGTGGCCGATACTAACCGCACTTCCCGTCCTTCTCCACTCTCACTATGTCTATTCCCTACCCTAGGTGTAGTCTTTGTATCGTTCAAAAGGGCTTGGGGACTTGTAGATTTGTCGGCAATACCCGGACAAAAGGACAAGGTAATTCCCGCTCAAAAACCCGAGTCAGTCAACAAACCGGAAAACCCGCGAGAAGAAAAATTCATGGCTGACTGTGCTGATATGCCAGATTTTCAAGCGCGGGCCGGGGAGGTTAAGGCAGAGATAGAAGCTACAAAAACAGTGTCTGTGCGACAGGGGAAAAGAGCTGAAGGCAAGGCATGGCCACCGTCACAACCCTCAAAAGGTCCGTCCCCGGTAGATAGAGTAGACGAGGATAGACAGGAGACACAAACAACACCCACTCCACAGCACAACTTGCACAACTCCACGCGTCAACAAAGCACAACTACGTAGGGGAGCAGTAAAAAGACGGGACACAGTGGCAAAGTGATTAGCTTTGAGTATATAAAGAAGCTAGCTGAGTCACTGCATACGTGCATCATGGATGAGGAGACAGGTGATGTAGTGAAGGTGAAGAGAGAGAATGGAGTGAGGGTAGCTGAACAGACAACCTACTGACAGACGTGTTTTGGGCGATAAATGACGTGTTTTTGTCGCATGCTACGGGTACTACACCCATAGCAAGAGAGACAGTGAGAGAAGCACGTTTGAAAGCTGCATCAGAAGAGTCAGTGAAGAAAGAGAGCGATTTGGGATTGTCAGATGAGACACAGTGAAGGACACCCGAGACCCCAAAAGACAGAATTACAGCGTTTGTTGTTTGTGATGTCGAATGGATTGAAAGACCTAACTGTGAAAGATTGGTTATGTTACGAACCGAACGGCAAGTACAGTGAGTTCTACACAGAAATGCTATCCGTGATGGACTATGGTATTCTAGACCTAGCATGCAACCACAAAAATGCTTTTGCAGAGCAGTTAGTGGAATCTATGCCTCACTTAGCCCAGATTCACAACGAGGTGGTAGCAGAGGGATCTTTGAATGCGTATTTACGCAAGTTACACTCAGAAGACACATACCTATTCTTTACACCAAAGACAGCAGCTAGAATTTCAAAGAAGGCAGCATTTGATGCGAAGAGAAGGAGAATAGACGGAGCGTCAGAAGAAGAAGATGAAGACCCCAGAAGCACAGAGGACTCTATGGATTCCCAACAGATGAGAATAGAGAGATCACTTCCAATTTCGTACAGAGATTACAAAGAGGCGAGGGAAGAATACGATTGGATGCACGAGGAACGATACAACGAAGAGAGAGCTGAGAACGAAGAGAAGGAAAGAAAGGAAAGAGAGGCGAGCAAGAAATAGAAAGAGAAAGAAAAGGAGAACATGGAAGATATCGAGCATAGCCTGATGGTAGCAGAAGGAAAAGGAAAAAGCAAGAAAGAGAGAATGATAGTGCAGGACAGTGGATCGTCAAGAGACATAGCTTGCACGACAGCTATATTAAGCAACCTCTCTGATATTGCCCCAGTCAGTCTGATCACTGGAAACGGAGAAAGCGTAGTGAACCAGAAGGGAGAAGCAAGATTGACACGTGTAGATGGGACAGGAAAACCCGTGATGGTAAAGAAAGAGATGTTGTACGACCCAAGGGTGCCTGTCAACATAGTTTCAACCGGCAGCATGGATCACTTTTACCACAGATCTGTTATTCACCAGAACGGACGTTTGCTTATTCTAAAGCACCCCATAAGAGTGAAAGAGAGTGACGTGATAGTCAGAGGGAGAATGACGCCGGGAATGCTATACAGGTGGGACACGGAATATGACGAACCTCTTGACATTAACAAAGGATTTGAGCCCAAGATCAAGGTAAAAAAAACAAACACGAGGTAAATGGGGAGGGAACCCCCAAGGAGAGAGAAAATAAGAAAGGAGTAGCTAAAGTTTGCGATAATAGAGAGAGTAAGGGATGTGTGCTATATGCTATGTATCCAGAGAAGTGTGCAAATAAGAAGCCTGTATACATCTACGTCATGCATCAGTGCAGCGGGCATAAGGCTATAAAGAAGACATATGCATTAGGCAAGGCACTGGGCCGCAAAGTTGTCGGCAATGAAGATTTAGTTAGATATTGTGAAGCTTGTATGATGGGTAAGGCTAAAGAATTGACCAGATTTAAGAAGAATAGGATTAGGGAGAGCTAGTTATGCGAGTGAGATTTTGCATGTAGATACAGCCGGACCATGGGCAGTAATGTCCATCAATGGCAAGTACTACAAGTTTTGTGTAACAGACGATTATTCAGGCTATATCTTAGACTTTTACTTAAGACACAAGAACGAGTTTCTAGAGTGTCTTAAGCAGGCAGTAGCGTGGTTTGAACGACAGACCGGTAGGAAGGTCAAACTTGTCACGTGTGTCAACGAATTCGTTGCCCCCGTGGAAGTAATCGAATGGTGGAAACCATTGCAATTTATTTGGAAAGTTTCAGCACCAGGAGACAAAGACTGAAATCCGATAGCTGAAAAAGTTAATGACATAACAGCAGGGCCAGCTAGGGCTATGCGATATGAAGCTAACCTTCCACTTAAGTTTTGGGCAGAGATGGAACACACCGCTACCACATTACACAACATATTGCCAGCTACAACCGGACCACGTCAAGGGTTTTCACCCTTTGAGCAGTGTTTGGGTCACAAACCGGCCATTCGGCAACTGAAACCAATAGGATGTATGGGAGTAATGTATGTCGGAAAGCAAGTTGGCAAAGGAAACTATAGGGGAAAACGTGTAATGCTCTTGGGATACGATGTTTTCAAAGAGCTTTACAGGGTTTGGGATGGCCGCAAAGTCATATCGAACGTACGTAACGTGCGTTTCACCCCCCATATAGTTGGAAAAGATGCACACCCACCCAGAGGAGTACAATGGGACGATGAATCTGAGGGGGAGAGTAGCAATGCAGAACAGCTTGAGCAAGCGGAGACAGAACCGGAACAGAAAGTTCAGGGGGAGTCAGAAGAGCATGAGGAAAAACATGGAGTTGAGGACGACACTGGTCCAGATTCCGGTCTTCCCATTGAATCTAACGAAAGCCAAGTTGTTGATCAGGACGACGGGGTAACACCCATCGAATCGCTTAGTGCGCAGGACCTTTCAGCTAGTCACCCAAGCCGGAGATATAGGGAAGGAGAAGCGCCAAACAAGGGCCTCACATGGGAGCAAAATGACAAAATCACGACAGCTAACATAGTGAGAGGGAAACGAGAAAGAAAGGAACGCCGGACACACAACCAGTCACAACTAAGAAGGTAGTCAAGGAAAACACCTCATTAGAAAATGTCAAGGTAGTTGTGCCAGCGGTAGCTTTTGGTGAACTATGGGCGAAGGAAGAGTATGGAAATAGTTGGCAAGAAGCTAAACGAACCGGTAAAGTTTTGAAACCATGCGAGAAAGGTGATAGACTTAAAGTGGTAGAGTAAAACTTCACTACTATCCTCTCCTAGTATGCTTTCCTCAGACGACTTGGCGTCTTCTAGTTCACCGGGTGGATGGATTGGGTCTACTTTATATTTTTTGATTTCACTGTCTAACATCTTTTCAACTAGTCCGTCATCAAAAGATACAAAGTGACTTGGCTTGGGCTGTTTGCGATCACACTACGTGTGCCAAAAGAGATAGTCGACGAAGGGCTAACAGCTAAGGAGTTGAAAGAAGGCATTGATAAAGAGATAGAGGCTCTTAAGTCTTTTAACACCTATACCTGGGTAAGCCCCAAGGAAGCAAAAGAGAAGGGAGTGTCGAAGATAGTAAGATTGACATGGGTACATAAAGTCAAGCTTGATGATAAAGGACGAAAGTTTGTCAAGTCACGATTACCTTTGAGAGGAGATATACTAGAACCAGGAGTCAGCTATAATCCAGATCAGCTATTTGCACCTTGTGCAGCTCATCGATCACTACTTTTCTTAGCTAAGATAGCTGCTTGGCATGGTCACAAGTTGTATGGTATAGACTTCAAAAATGCTTACTTGAATGCCAGAATGAATGATCCTGTTTACGCGTACGCCCCAGATGGTTTAGACAGGGAAGGTCATGATGGCATGATATTAAGGATAGATGGAGCTCTGCATGGTGCCCCACAAGCAGGCAGACGTTGGTATGAAATCTTGGCCCCAAAGTTAGAAGACTTAGGATTTCGATTGCTAGACGCAGATCTATGTATGTTCGTTGAGAAAGACAAACCCATAAGAGATGCAATCATTGGCAAATTTCATGTAGATGATCTAATCTTTTCGGCGCCTAACGAACGTGCGTATGATAAGTTTGCGAGCCAACTAGAAGAGTTCTATCCCCTAAAACGATTAGGTGTAGCCAAAGAGTTTAAGGGTATAGAAATAGAACAGGAAGGAGGTCGCATTTTACTACATCAGATGAGATATCAGAAACAGATCTTGAAAGACGTAGGATATGTAGACGCACGCCCGCTAAGCACGCCTAGCGCAGAACAGGAGCCAGAACCTATGTCGGAATCTAGTGCACTTATGAAGCATTCCATTCCTAGCTTAGTTGGAAAGTTACTATTTTTGACTAAGATGACTAGACCAGATGCAGACCAAGCTTTGAATGCAGCTAGCGTTATGCAGACTGTTGACATCGGAGTGACTTATGCAATGTTGGGACGAATTTTTCGGTACTTAGTGAATTCATTTCGCGGTATTGCATTTCACGGGCCGAAATCATCGCAAGAAGGAAGGACATATCCCGGAATTACTCTATGGCCTGATGCGGCACATAAAGTGTGCAAAAAAAAAGGAAAGTCTCGTACAGGGTATATAGTTCTACGGGGAGGTGACCCAATTGCATGGTTATCGAAACGACAATCACGTATTGCATTAAGCTCGAACGATGCGGAAATCTTCGCAGCTGTAGAATGTATTCGTGAAGGGTTAGCAGTTAGACATATAGCGGAGGAATTAGGAGTAGCACAGAAAAGCCCATTATAATTATTTGAGGACAACGCACAAACTATTTTAGCGGCAGAGAGAGGAATGTCAGGGTCACGCACTAAACATCTACCACTCGAACTACATTTCATGCATCACGCACAACGTGATAAAGAAGTAAGGTTTGTAAAAGTAGGAACTAAGAAACAGATAGCAGATGCATTAACTAAACATGTACCTAAGGACCAATTTGAGGACTTGGTTAGTAAATTCATGATCACTCTTAAACCATAAACCTTCTTAACGGAAATCCGCAAATTTCCGCTGAGTTCACTCATGATGCTCTTTTGTGTCAGTGTGAGTCTTTTCTTTGCAGGCGATGTCTCTATATAGGTGTCCATTCGGGAGGAGACGATTGATTCCGTCGATTTGAATTCGAGCGCAGTTGAAGCGCGTGATCTCAAGTCACCATCAGTCAACGCGGCAAGAGCGGAAAGGAAGAGGAGGACGAAGCAGTCAGCTCAATTGTCGAATCGCGAACGGGCATACTACAGTTATTAACGTTTTATTGTCGGCTGGTCATAGTAAGTAGTTGTAATCGTAATTTGCACGCGAAGAAGCAGCCTTATAGGATTGCTATTATTTTGGTGGACGTAATCATTACTCTAATTTGTAAGTTCGTGTCACGTCGTTATCGTACGAGCCTTTTACATCAGTTTAATTGATCTACTTGATCGAGATGCTCTTCAGCAAGGAATTGATGATTCATATGGATCACTGCGATTTACGACTTTCTACGTTTTGCGTCGCGTTACTATAGTATGTCTTGGTATTAAGCTCACCAGGTCTAACAGGATATTGTGAAGTTACATCACAGGACAATTGACATTGAATTAAGGGGGAGCGTTGGACAGGTAACTTCGAGTACTGTTTAAGCCGTAATTATGATTGATTTCCGAGTATGTGCGGTAACATTTTACTAAGTCATAATTAGCAGTAACGGTAATGGGTAATCCAAGTCAATTGTGCACGTTACGCTTTACCATTGTGCACCGGACCATATTATTGAGCGTCGGTTACTGCTAGTCACGCACTTAGACTACTTAGCTCTCTTGCAGTTCAGTTCTGCGTTTATGTCTTCGGATTGAAGTGGCTGTGAGCAACCTGGCTTTTAACGAAGTCTCCCAGCAAACCGCAAGTGAAAGGTAGGGTAAGGTCCGTGAGTGACCGGTTTATACCTAATCATCGTGCTTTGAGTCCTGACTCTGAGTGAGCAGGTGAAATACAAGTAAATAGTAGAGAGGTCACTTCGTATTTACGTCAGCCACCGGCCCCCGGCTGTGCCGGACGTGGTTGTCACTCCGGTCCGAGGAGGCTCTCGCTACGACGGCACCCGGCTGCACCGGACAGGGCGTTTAAAACTTCGGTGCCCCTAACTCCGGCTGCCGGGCTACGGCTTTTGGCTGGCCTTTCTTTTTTTAATGAGACAGACTAGCAGAACTTGGTGGCTCAGGCTCAGAGTGCAATCACGTGGCTACCTTCGAACTGGTTGCGGGCGGTGGCTACCCAGCCCTGAAACTGGCCTCCCCACTGGGTCTGCACGAGTTCTTCGCTAAAGGCAACAGCCAACGGCGCCAGTCGAGGCCCTTCATACTCGAGCACTTGCCAGATCAGCTGCCGGTGGAAGGGCCGCGCGTTCCACTCGAGGTACCGCACCAACGCGGGCGCCCACACGAACGCGGCTTGCTCCGCCACGGGGCGGGGGACCCCCTCCACTTCCAGGTAGCTGCCGTCTGCCTGCCTCGCGAGCTCGACGCCCTGGCGCGAGTACTGGCAGCCCTTGACGGCCCGCAGCACCGAGCCGTCGCCCAACGCGTGGCTCAACGCAGCGCCCACCTCTACTTCGCTGCCGAGGCCCGTAACCGCGCTCACCACCCCATTCCCGATGAGGACGAGCGTCTGGAGTGACCACCACTGCAGTGGAGCGCGGAAGCGCCTGCTCGGGCAGGACAGCGGCCCTGGTGATGGCGGGACCTGCCCCGCCGGTCGCGGCCTGGCCGCGGCGGTGAAGCCCAGCTTGCCGCGCGGCAGCCGGACCCTGAGTGACCTCCACTCGTGGTGCGCCGACAGGAACGAGGGAGCGTGGGCGGCCAGCAGCTTGTGTGTCAGGACCAGGAGTTCTCGTGCGTCACAGTGCTGGGCCAAGTACCACGCGATGGCCTCGCTGTGTACGTACACGTGAATAGCGCCCCACTCGTCCTCGAGGCCCCCTTCGGCCACGTACAGTCCCCGCGCCTCCCTGCGCAGTCGCTGCCCGGCCGGCGAGAGCCAGCCCGGGAACAGCATGGGCAGACGGGCCACCTGCGCCGGTGCGAATAACGCGGTCAGGGTGCCTTCGGCAAACAGCTCGTCGTCACGCCCGGTAGCAAACACGCTTCTCACCCGGCCCTGCTCCCACCACACGGGCTCGTCCATGGCGGCGAACAGGCGCTTGAGCAACACGAAGCTGTACAGCCGGGAGTCACGGTAGCAGCCCGGGAGGAATTGCACGGCGTGGTGCCAGCTCTGGCTCACGAGCGCGAGCGTCCCCACCACCCGGCGGTTGGCCAGCCGTGGCTCTGGCCGAGCCGGTGCGGCTAGGTGTACGACAAACGCCAAGAGGTGGCGCAGCAGATCGGTGCCGAGGGCGCGGAACCCAGCACCGCCGGAACGGCTAGCGGTCGCGGTCGGTGCGGTGGTGGTCGGCGCAGCGTACGGGTGGAAGCGGTGCGGCTGGCGGCGGGGTGTAGTAGGTCTAGGCATGGTTGTACTTGATGGCTTCGTGCCGTCACCTTTTGTGCCAGCGCCACGACGGGGCGCAGCCAGGTGGGAGGGGACACGCGCCCCCCCTCGCGCGCCACGACGCGCGCGGTGCCATGTGCACGCGCACCGGTGCAGGTGTGCGCCGCCTGTCGCGCGCGCGGCGCCCCTCGCGCCGCCGCGGCGCGCGCGGCGCCATGTGCACGCGCACCGGTGCAGGGGTGCGCCGCCTATCGCGCGCGCGGCGCCCCCCCCGCCCCCCCCTGGCGCCGCCGCGGCCTCGCCACTTCCGGGTACCGTCCCTACGGGTAACAGAGCACGACGAGGCGGATCCGGGCGTGGAGGAGGACTGGAGCCGGAGGCTTTCTTGGAGCAGTACCTCTCTACACTGAGAGTCTCGAGGTCGACGGGTGCGTGGCAGAAGGGACGGACGGCTGTGCGTGTCTGCTACTCAGCACGGAGCCTGTTCTAGGCTAGGCCCGGAGTTGTCGGGCATGGGCAAGCTGCTGGTCTCTGGGGAAAGGCCACTGCTTCCCCCCTAGGCACCACCACCACGGGGGGAGGGGCGGGCCCTGGAGGATGTTTTGACCGACCGAGGTTCTACCCCAGGCTGAACGCTCTCCGGAGGCCACGTTGGGCTGACACCGACCAAACGCTTTGACTGGCCTTCGATGGTCTACGCCACCAGCCGGACGTTTCCCTCCCCCCCAAGATGGCACACGAGGTTATAGCAACCGGCCCCCCCCCCCCCTGGCTGTACCGGACGTGCTTGGACCTGAGGTAGCAGCGGGCTCCCGCTATGAACGCACCCGGCCCCCGGCTGTACTGGACAGGGCGTTAAAAAACTCCGGGGCCCCTAACTCCGGCTGCCGGGCTACAGTTTGGGGTTGGCCTTTCTTTTTTAATGAGATAGAGAACTTGGTGGCTCAGGCTCAGAGTGCAATCACGTGGCTACCTTCGAAAGGGTTGCGGGCGGTGGCTACCCAGCCCTTAAACTTGCCCCCCCACTGACTCAGCACGAGTTCTTGGCTAAAGGCAAAGGCCAGCGGCGCCAGCCGAGGGCCTCGTCCCAGATCAGCTGCTGGTGCCAGGGCCGCGCGATCCACTCGAGGTACTGCACCAACGCGGGCGCCCACACGAACGCGGCTTGCTCCACCACGGGGCGGGGAGCCCCGCCCACTTCCTGGTAGCTGCCGTCCGCCTGCCTCACGAGCTCCACGCCCTGGCGCGAGTACTGGCAGCCCTTGACGGCCCGCAGCACCGAACCGTCGCCCAACGCGTGCGTCAGCGCCACGCCAACACCTACCTCGCTGCCGAGGCCCGTGACCGCACTCACCACCCCGTGGCCAATAAGAACGAGCTGCTTTGGCGACCACCACTGTAACGGAGCGTGGAAGCGCCTCCGCGGGACGCGCAGCGGCCTAGGGACCCGCGGCGGCCTAGGGGCCGCGTGCTGGCCGGCCGGCCGCTGCCGGGCCGCGGTGGCGGAGCCCAGCGTGCCGCACGGCCACCGGACCCTGAGCGACCTCCACTCGTGGTGCGCAGACAGGAACGAGGGCGCGTGGGTTGCCAGTAGCTGTTGCGTCAGGAACAGGAGTTCTTCCGCGTCACGGTGCCTGGCCAGGTACCAGGCGACGGCCTCGCTGTGTACGTAGGTAGTAGTCGCGCCGTCGGCCTCCTCGAAGCGCCCCTCGGCCACGTACAACCGCCGCGCTTCCCGGCGCAGCCGCTGCCCGTCCGGCAAGAGCCAGCCCGGGAACAGCGTCGGCACGCGGGCCACCTGCGCCGGGGCGAATAACGCGGTCACGGCGCCCTCGGCCAGCAGCTCGTCGTCGCGCCCGGTAGCAAACACGGTGCTCACGCGGGCCGGTTCCCACCACCCGGGCTTGTCCATGGCGGCGAACAGGCGCTTGAGCAACACGAAGTTGTACAGCAGAGAGTCACGGTAGCAGCCCGGGAGGAATTGCACGGCGTGGTGCCAGCTCTGGTCCACGAGCGCGAGCGTCCCCACCACCCGGCGGTTGGCCAGCCTTGGCTCCGGCCTAGCCGGTGCGGCTAGGTGTACCGCAAACGCCAGGATGTGGCGCAGCAGGTCGGTGCAGAGGGCGCGGAACCCAGTGCCGCCAGAGCGGCTAGCGCTGGCGGTCGGTGCGGTCGCGGCCGGTGCGGTAGCGCTCGGCGCAGCGTACGGGTGAAAGCGGCGCGGCTGGCGGCGGGAGGCGGGGGCCTTCTTAAGCATAGCTGTGTTGGGGTACTTGGACTTTGTGCAGGGAGATCCTTTGTGCCAGAGCCACGGCGGTACGCAGCCAAGAGGGGGGCGCGCGCTCCCCGGCGTGCGCCCGTCGCCGTGCGCCACAGCGAACGCGCGCACTGAAAGACATGGGTAGGGAGGGGCGCGCCGCACGTGGCCGCGTGACCGCGCGCGCGTGGTCACGCTGGGAGGGGGGGGGCGCGGCGCGCGCCGTCGGGGAGAGGGCGTCCCACACACGGCCGCGCGAGCACGCGCGCGTGGTCACGCGGTCGAGGACGGGGGCGGCGTCGTCGGGGGGGGGGGGGGCGCACAGGGCACGTGACCGGGCGCGGGAGAGGAGAGCCTCCCCCCTCGCCCGGCCCGGCCGCTCCCTTCTCCCCTCCCCCCTGCCACGATCCCCCACGGCGCGGCTCCCGTGGCGCGGGAGTGACAGTACTAGGCCAAAGCGTTGTGCGTGGGTTCATGGAGCAGCAAGGGCCCCCCAAGCGGCACAAGGCCGCTGCAGATTATCCCCTGCGACACGACCCCGGCGCTCGCTGTGCACTGTGCTTTGATTGCCCAGCTACTCAGTGGCTGGATGAAGCCTTGTGCGAAAAGAATACAGACCCTGCGCAAAAGGGGCCTTGCTGATCCGCTCCCTCGCAGGAATACTCTGTACCTCTATTCGCGGAAACCAGACGCGGAGCTCGACGATCCCGCAGACTACCAACACCTGGACCCCCTTGATGAAGTGCTGCGTTCGGCTCGGAACAGGCTGCAGGTGGTGATTGTCGCAACCCTCTCAGACAATGAAGAACTCCTGGCCAGACAGGCCGCCAAGCGGCTGTGGATATTCGTCAAGCTGTTAATGCACCGGAGGGATGTCAGGGGCTTTGCCTTGGGCGCCTACGAGCTGCTCAGCTCCCTGATCACGCGGCTCTGCCATAGCTCCCAGGGGCACAGCTCCACAGGCCACAGTCCCGTGGCTCCTAGCTCCGCCAGCTTTGCGATAGCGCACATAACTCAGCCTCTGAAGGACTGCTCCCGGGGGGGAAGCTCCCCTTTAGAAAGATGGCTCGAAGAAACGCTGTGGAGGGCGCTCGCGTCTGACTTTGAGGGTTTCAAGGGCATCGAAGTCAAAAGCCTAGACGCACAGCGTCTTTTCGACGCCACGCGGGTCCTGTTCTGGTGGGGCAGACAAAAGCTGGACGATGGCTACGTAGCGCACACGTTGTCACGGGTGCGAGAACAAAAGAAACGCGGGCTTGCTCCCATCGACGTGTCGCTGGAGGTACACGAGCCGGACGCGATGGGCCCCGAGGACATGGACCCATGGAAGATTTACGATAAAACCTTGCTCCAGAATGTCGACGCCTTCAGTCCAAGGCACCCCTTCGAGGTACGGTCCATACGGGTAATCGACGAAAATGATGATGAACCGGAAATTGACGCGGGCTGGAGCCGCGTACTGCGTGCATTATTGAATAAGTACCCTAATGCCGACAGTCTTGGGGCCACTGGGTCCCTGATAGAGGGGACCGTAGTGGATGTCCGCTACCCAAGACGGAGCGCCTGCTCTAGTCTACACCTGGAGTTGTGGAACATGGAGAAGGTGCGGATATTTTGGGAAACGCCATTGACAGTCTTAAAGCCGCGGACTGTGGAGGTTTTCGTACCTTATCATCTAGAAAAGGTTATACTCTTTCCGGATGTCACGCTTCCTGTCACTGAAGACCAAGAGTTTCGACTGACCTTGGATACCGTGCGTAGTGAGCGCTACGAGCTGGAGGGGGACGAGAATCCTCCCATTATGGATGCTGAGAGGGGGCTCAGGGTTATTCACGTCAGCGACATCGGGCCACTGTCCAACGTGGTGATTACCCTACGTTCTACGAACGCGCACGGAGACGAGCCTCTGTTTTTTCAGCTGGAGAAGTTTAGGGCCAGGTCTGTCTGCCTCCAAGGCACAGACGGCGGCCTCGCCGAAGTAGCACAAGTCCGGAATTTTCGGCGTGTCATACTCCGCCTAGTGGATATGCAAGGCGTGTCAATTGTCAAGGCTCGGCACCTGCGCCTGGATCCTGTGGACTTAGCAGTTGACCACTCAATGCTGCTAGAGGAAAACTTAGACAACTGGGTGGTAGAACGCGGCGGGTGAGAAGGCCGGAAGGGGGGGGAGGGCGGGCAGAGTGTGCTTTCTCTGCTACGCCACCGGGGGGGGCCGGCCGGCGGTGGAGAAAGAGCTGCGGGGGCTGAGGCTGGCACCCAGCAGGCGGTTTCTCCAGCACTCCTCCTCCGTGGCGCTTAGCCAGCGAGCGAGAGAATGAGAGTATCAGCGTAAGCAGACCTGATTAAAAAAAGCCAGGGCGCTACACAAGCTGGGGCCCGGCTCCGGGAAGGCCCCCCCCCCCCCCTTTGTCTAGGCCTGGACCACCCGCCACCGGCCGACGCACAGCGGCGCCCCCGTCCGCATCCCGGCGCCACCGACCGACCCCCCGCCCCGGACCGCTGCCGCCGGCCAGCCCAATACCGCGGCAGGGGGGCGGCACCTCCGGGGCCGTGGGTGCTGTCAAGCACCGGCCGCAGGTGGCGCCCACCCGCCGGTGGTGGTGGCTCGGCTGGCGGCGGGTGGCGCCGCCTGCTGCAAGCATGGCGCACGGACGCTGGCACCCCCGGGGGGGGGGGGCTACGACGCACAATGTGTTTTGCCCCCACCCCCCCCAGGCACACCCCCGCCCCCCGCCCGCCTGCTACCGCCGGCCACCGGTGTCCACTGGCGGGCGGTGCCACCCCACCACCGAGCGACCAACGGCAGGCGGCGCCCACCGGCCACCGGCCGGCACCGTGCGTCCGACCGACGGCCGCTCCCTAACCTAAAAATGACGGGTTCGCGCAAGCTTTTTTTACGGGGGCCGTCCGTCCCTTCGCTGCCGGCCGGAGAATTCGGGCCGGCCGCCGTGCAGTGCCCGCGGCCTGGAGCTAGGGTGCACAACTTGGTGGTTTTAAGGACAAAAACTGAATCCTGAATCAGAGTAGCCCCTACCGCGGGCCTGGCTTTCTCTCTGTCTTTGTGCGCGGGACTGCTGGCTCAGCCGCGGGGGTGGCCGGCCGCTGCTGCTGCGCCGAGCGGCCCGTGCAGGCGGAACAGCCAGAAACACATGGTGCCCGACGGCCGGTAGTCGAGCAGCGACGCCCGCCAGCCCGCCCCCTCAGCAGGGCACCGAGCTCGGTGCTGTAGACCGCGCGCGTCAGCTCCAGCTCACCAGCGTGGCCGGTCAGCCATTCCAGCGCGCCGCGCCCGCCAAAGAACGTCAGCGCTAGCAACGAGCCCGGCCGGGAGTCCAGGTGAGCTAGCAGCCGGCGAATGGCGCGTGTGTTGCCGTGCAGCATGTTGCAAAAGTCCAGGTACGCTACGTCCCAGCCGGCGGCCGGCGGCCCTGGCTGCAGCAGGGCCTCCAGGGAGCGGCGGTGGACGCGGACGCCTGGCAGAGCCAACCGCTCGAGCTCGTCGCACGTCTGCGGACAGAAGTTGGGGACGTCGGCCGACAGCGCCACGCCCAGCTCCTGCGCCACCCGCCCCAGCGCCCGGCAGCTCGCTCCCTCGGCCGCATCGAGCACTAGCGCCCGAAACGTCTGCCCGTACCCGCACCAACTCGCGCGCGTGGTGAGCCAGGCTGGCGTTGCAGGCCTCCTTGAAACTAGGGTCTCGGTCCCCGCTGAACGGCTCTGGCCGATCCCGGGCCTGGGCGGCCGGCGCGGCCCCTTCCAGCCGCTCGGCCGCCTGGCGTAGCTCGGCGTTCAGTAGCGGGACCGGCACGTACTGGCTCTTGCCCTTGTATTTGCCGGGCCCACGGTACACGACTTCGGCGTACAGCACCCCCTTCAGCAGCCTGGCGCGGTGGCCCACTCGGTACTCGCTGGCGTGGTACCACACGGCCCGGAGCCTGCCCTCCAGCACCGCGCGGGAGATGAGGGGCGTGCCGTTGATTACTTCCCAGCCAAGAAACCAGGCGGCGTCGCTGTCGCTGCGCAGCCGCTCGTCGGCCCAGGTGACGCACAACCCCTCGGCGCGGCCTCCGAGCCGGGCCTGCTCCTCGGCCTCTGCCTCGGACGCGTACCACGTGGGCTTGTGCGATACTACCAGCGGCGGGCTCGCGCCGCCGGGTCGAGGATCGCCTCCGTCGCGTAGGTCCTGCAGCTCTGACCCGTGGGCCCAGGCGCCCGCGGGGCGGAGCCTCCTGTTCTTGCGGTGGCTGGCGTCCGCGCCAGTTGGCCGCCGCGGCGCGAGGACGCTTGGCGGCGGCCGCCGCCGGGACGCTGTTGGTCTGTGGGCTAGCTTGCATGTCTGTTGAGCGCTGTGGGCGAGGACGAATTGTGAGTGGGGGTAAGCGTGCCAACCACCTCGCCCTCGCACGGGCTGGCGCGCGCCTGGGGTCACGGGCGGCCTGGCACACTCCCCCCCCCCCCCCGTACACACACAGGCGCGCCAGCCCGCGGGGGTGGCTCGGCGTGCGCCCGGCGGGCGCGTCCACCCGAGAGCGAGAGAGCCACAGGAGCGACAGCACGGTGGGCTGCGCCGGCCGGCGGCAGGCGGGGGGGGGGGGGGCAGCCGCCTTCCACCCTCCCTCCACACGCACGGGCGTGCGTATGGAAGGGGGCGCGAAGGGGGGGGGGGGGGCGCCGGCCGGCGCATCCACCCGAGGGAGAGAGAAAGACAGGGCGACCGAGCGGTGTGGTGCGCCGGCACGCGCGGGCCTGCCGCCTCCCCCCCCCCCCCCCCGCCCGCCACGCGGCCCCCGCCCCCCGCCACGCGGCCCCCGCCCCCGACACGCGGCCCCCGCCCGCCACGCGGCGTCCTCCCCACTCCCGCCCCCCCCCCCCCGGCGCCCCCCCCCCCCCCCGGCGCCCCCTCCCACCGCCCTCCTCTTTCCCCCCGCCGGCCCCTCACCGAGGGAAGGCGAGCCACGGGGGGCCTGCTCCTAGCTTCTCCCTCGTGTGCGCCGGTGCACGCCCGCTCACTATTCCGAGCGGGTAAGTCCAGGTTGTGCGCCATGAGCAGCGACGGCAGCGGTAGCGTGGCCCAGGCCACCGGCCCCCCGGCGTATACGCACGTCAAGCTACTTGTAGTGGGCGATTCCGGGACCGGTAAAACGAGCCTGCTGCAGCGCCTGGCCAAGGACCTGGCGCCCCCCAAAAACATGTGTACGCCGACCCTCGGGGTGGACTTTGTCTTGTTGAATGTGGTGCGCCACGGCAGGCCTGTCAAGCTGTCGTGTTGGGACATGGCGGGACAGGATCGCTACTACAGCACGGTGAACCGGTACTGGCAGAACACCGACGTGGCCTTGCTGGGCTACGACATGAGCAAGCCGGGCGCCCTAAAATCGTTGTTTGCTAACTGGGTGCAGCCGGCCAAGGGCAAACTGCCCCCGCACTGCCAAATCGTACTCGTGGGCTGCAAGCAAGATAAAATTCATGCCCACCACGCCGACGAGGTGCAACAACAGGCAGAAGCCGTCTTGGCCACCTTTGGCCAGCGGGCGCTCTGGACCAGCGCGCGTGACGACCCCCAGAGCAAGTTGCTAGGCATGTTGTATCCCTACGTGGACCGGGAGCTGGGGCGGCCGCGTCCCGCCGACCCCGGCGAGGCCATTGACCTAGCCAGCCCGGCGGGCGAGGACGCCGCCCGCCAGAGCTGCTGTCAGCAGTAGACGCGCCTGCCGGTGGCAGAAGAAACGATTGTTCTGCCTGGGGGGCCCGGCCGCGGCAAGCGCGCGGGGGAGGGCTCCCCCGGGTCCTGTCATGATTAAAGAGCCATGATTCGACGGCGTTTTTTCTTGGGTCCTTCGCCAGGGCCCAGAGAGTAGACGAGAGGCACTGCGAGGGGCCAGATGGGGCGGGGAGGGGGGAGTGTACCCCTGGCTCGCTCTCCTACCCCGGTCCCCTCTCCTGCTTGTTTTCTCCGTTCCTTCCCCTCTCCCTCCCCGGGCCGGCGCGGGCGCCACGCACGAGCCGCCCCCCAATATCCTCCAACACTTGGCGAAACCACGCCCGCACAAGAGGAAGAGATGCACCTCGGCCCCGCCCGCCAGCCGTGGCGCCCGTGGCGCCTCCTCCTGCTCGGGTGGCTCCGGGCCGCCGACGCCGGGTGCCCGTACCCGCTCCAGTGCCCGACCCAAGAGGAGGCGTGCCCCTCAGTCGTGTGCCCCGGCGGCGCCACGGTGCTCGAGCTTGAGACGGCGGCTACCACCTGTACGCGGCGCCGGGGCTCACGTACGCGCCCTCGCTGGCCTTGCTGCCGGACGCGGGGTCGTGCGCGTCTGGGACTACAGCTTCGCGGGCCTTGCCACTCCGGTGCCGGACCTGAGCTACGGGCTCAACGTGTCCGGCGCCGAGTCGGCGGTCGGCCTGTTCGAGAACTCCACTGGCCTGCTGGGTCTGCGCGGCACACAAGACTGGAACACGCGCAGCCTACGCAACGCCAGCCGCACATTCGCGGGCCTGCCGACGCTGACCGAGCTCGACCTGTCACGCTGGGACACGGCGCGGCTTGAGGACGTGAGCGAACTGTTCGAGGGCGGCTCGGCGCTCACGTGGACGGGGGTCGGCGGCTGGACGTCGCTGCCGAGCCTGTCGCGCTTCGACGAACTGTTCCGGGGCGTGATGAGCGACTTGTGGGAATCGCTCGCCGGCTGGTCGACGCCCGCGCTCGCGCCGGGCTCCGTTGATTGCTCGCGGCTGGCCCGGTACACGGCGCTCGGCCAAGCACACTGGCCCGCCGCGTGCTCGCGCTCTAGCTTCCTGGCGCTCGTGCGCACGAGCTACCCTAACGCAGTCGCCACCCTGGCGCTGTCGCCCATGGCCGGCCCCGGCCAGGGCGGCACGTACGGCGTGGACTGGGGGGACGGGTCGGCGCCCGGCTCGTGCGCGCACGCCAACGGCACCGTCTGCAATCACACGTACACGGGCGCCGGCGACTACTGGCTGCGCCTCAGCGGCCGCGTGGACGGGCTGTGGTACGTAGAGGGCGCTTGGGTGGTGGAAGTGATGGCGTGGGGCGACGTGCAGCTATACCACCCCGTCGGCAGCGGGACGCCGCTCTTCGTGCCCCCCGGTACGGCCACGGGGTGCGCTACGCTACCTGGCACCTACGACTGGCTCGCGCGCCCTGCGGGGCGTGGCGCCTGAGTACCTGCTGATCGGGATGGGCGAGTTTGTAGGTGACGCGCGCGACTGGGACTGGTCGTGGCTCACGCCCGCCACGCACCCCAACGGCTTTACGGGGCTATTTGGTGCTTGCAGCAAGTTCAACCAGGACCTCGGCGGCTGGAACACGAGCGGCGTCGCTAGCCTCGCCTATACCTTCTGGAATGCGTTGGCATTCAACGGCAGTGTCGAGAGCTGGAACACAAGCCAAGTCACCAGCCTGGCTTTCACGTTCCGGGGCGCCAGGGCGTTCAATCGACCGCTCGGTGCCTGGAACGTCGGCAGGGTCACAACCCTGGCGTCGGCTTTCAGCCTTGCGTCTGCCTTCAACCAGCCGCTGGGCGCGTGGAACACTTCGTCAGTCACAAGCCTGAACAACGTTTTCGCGGACGCCCGAGCTTTCAACCAAAGCATCAATGGCTGGAACACTAGCAAGGTGTCCGACATGACATATGCCTTTGCCTGCTCGGGTGACACGTGCGTCTTCAACCAGCCCGTGGGCGCGTGGAACACTTCATCTGTCACGATCCTGATCGGCGTCTTTGAGGACGCCCGAGCTTTCAACCAAAACATCAATAGCTGGAACATTAGCAAGGTGCAGGACATGAGACGTGCCTTTGCCTGCCGGGACCACACGTGCGTCTTCAACCAGCCCCTGGGCGCCTGGGACGTGTCGGCCGCCGCGGCAGACGGAAGAATCACCAATGTGTTGACCGGCAACTGTATCTTTGATCACAGGCTGGAACCTGGCAGTGTGGGGGGGAGATCCATGCGAATTGATTGCCCAGATGTTCCAGTCTGGTGGGATCTATCAAGCGGGCCGCGGCATTCAGCCGAGCAATCTGCCGGGCAATCTGCAGAGCTTGTGCACTTACTACGTCCGCGGGTGTGGTATCTGGTATTGACCAGTGGTGGACCAGCGGCGGCGGAGCGCGGGCGGCATGCGCCTTAGGGAAGCTGCTCTGGGGGGAGGGGCGCGAGACACTGGGAAAGCAGGCTCTGCTTGGTGGAAAGAAAACAAAAAGGGGTACGTCCGAAGCGCCGTAACGCAGTCTCCATAAAATGTAAGGAAATCTGGTACAGGCTGAGGGCTCAGCACAGCCATACGCCAGCGCCGGTGGGGGGGGAGGACGCTACAAGACAGGGCCGGACGAGAGGGGGCGAAGAGTCTGCGGTCGGCCGGAAGGGGGGGGGGGGGGGCGGCGCTGCCTCCTCCCCGCGACCCGGGAGCAGGCCCCCCCCCCCCCCCCCCCCGGGCCCCCGGGAGCACGGCCCGTGCCGGCGACCGCGTGGCCTCCTCACAAGTCGTCGTCGGGACCCCCGAGGGCTTTCTCTGGCACTCATGCAGGCCGGCGCTGGCGGCGGCCGCACGGCCCGCCGGCACTTAGCGGTCAGGGCGCGGCGCCTGCAAGCCAGCCTGGAGCCGGACGCCTGGGCCGCGTTGTTCCAGAGCGCTCGTGAGGCCCTGGACTGCGCCGACCCGGCTGCCTGCGAGCACCACTTCTGCTGGCGGGTGCCCGAAGCGACCAAGGTCCTGCTGCTAGTGTCCCTGCAGCAGGAGGCCGGCCCCGCCCCCCTGGCCCGCTTCCTGCGCCACTGCGCGTAGCCAGGGAGGGGGGAGGCAGACGACAGGGGCGGGGTGCAAGGGGGAAGAAGAACAGACAGGAAAGAGGGGGGGGGGGGGGCTTTGGCCCCCCTCCCGCGCGTGCGTACGCGCGCTTTGTTATTAAACACTGGGCTACAGTGACTCCTACCTGCTTTGGGGCTAGCTACTGCCGGGTGGCGCCGGCAAATTGTTAAGACCACGTACACGTTTCTTGGCCGGACAGTCTTCTCTGGTATCGGCAAGTTATGAATAGCACACCACGCTTTCCGGTGCCTCTTCGTGCACATGTTTTTATTCAGACCACACTATGCTTGGCGCTACTGGTGCTGGTGCGGTCGCTAGGCAAGTCCTTCTCGGTGATGACCGGGCCCAAACAGCGCAGCAGATCCTGGAACGAACGTACTGTCTCGTAGTTGCGGTGGATCAGCTCCAGCACCCCGCTGACGACCGTGACCTCTTGCACCGTCTGCCGCCGCTGGCCGAGGCGGTTCACCCGCGCCAGCTGTTGGCTGCGGGTGGCCTGGTTGCTGAGGTACACGCTGCTGACGGTGGCCCCGCAGCGTGTCAGGGTAAAGCCCTCGGCGAAGCGCAGGTAACCTACCACCACGTCATAGTCCGGGCACGCGCCCTTCGCCACCAGGCTGTCGGTGAACGTGAGGGGCGCCTGGGCCGACAGCGTGCACACAAGCAGGCCGGCCGCCGTCAGCAGCGGCACGAGCTCGGCCTGGTGCGCCCGGTCGCGTGCAAGCAGGTACACCGGACACCTGGGCTCCGCTCGCACCAGGGCCAGCGTCTCGCGGACGAGCACCGGGGTCACGGCCGCGTAGGCCTGCCGCAGCAGCTCCGGCAGCGGCACCCCGCGCTCGGCCGGCTGTCCGTTGCCCTCCGGCGTCCTCACCACCCGCTCCACCACGTGGACGCCAGTCTCGAAGCGGTTGTTCACGCAGCACGCAAAGGCCAGCAGCAGGTTGCGCGGGCCGACCGGGAACGGACACACGAGCTGCAGCCACTTGAGCAGGCCAAACAGCGACTTGTTCAGGACCGGGGTGCCGCTGAGCAGGAGCAGGTAGCGCGCGCGCAGCGACGGCCAGCGCGGAGCACGTCCGCTGCGTCGACACCGCCGAGGCGCGGTGGAACTCGTCACAGATAAACACGCTCTCGTGCGCCACTTGCAGCAGGGCGGGCCAGTGTTCCCGCAGCCGGTCCTCGGGCACCAGGGCTACGTAGCCGGGCAGGGGTGCCTCGTGGCAGCGCACCACGGCCGGCAGCCCGCGCCTCGTCTTGTCGTAGAGCTGCACCCGGCTCGTAAACCGCTTGATTTCCCGGTACACCCCGTCCAGCGCGCTGACGGGCAGGGACCACAGGACGTAGCGCGGCGGCTCCGCGGCCCGCGCCAGCAGGCTCTGCACCAAGTACAGCGCCATGCGCGACTTGCCGCTGCCGGCGTCCATCTTGAGCAAGTTGCGCTCGGGCCGCTCCAGCAGGGCGGCCAGCGCCTCGGCCTGGTGCTTGAACGCGGGCTGCGGCTGCTCCTCGCCGAAGCCGGCCCACTCCGCCGCGCGGGCCGTGGCCGGCCGGGCCCGGCGGGCCAGGCAGTCCGCCAGGCGCTGGCGCACCCAGCGCAGCAGCAGCGCATCGACAACCTCCAGCTTCTGCACGCACGCACTCAGGAGCCAGAGCCGGCCGCGCAGCAGGCCGCCCGTCTCCAGCAGCAGGCGCGCGGCCGCCGCCGAGTGCGGCGTCAGCAGGTTCCCGTCGGCGCAGCTGCCGTCCCGCAGGACCCGGGGCAGCCTGAGCTCGGTGCCCTGGAGCCACACCAGGGCCTCCTGCAGCACGGGCGGGCTGCTCTCGGCCCAGAGCTCCTCCAACTGGGCCGCCGTGCCGGGCCCGAGCGGCAGGCGCAGCCGGGCCTCGCGCACGGCGGACCACGCCCGCTCGCCATCCAACAGGAACTCGAGCTCGCCGAGCCACGCCGCCGGCCCGCCCGTGACCGAGACCCGGCGCACGTCCGCCAACCCGTGCGCGGCCGAGGGGGACCGCAGGGCCCGGGCCTGGCCCGGGGCCACGGGTAGGATGGCGAGAAAGGATTATGAAGTGTGAGTACTGCTTAAGGAATAAAATAAAGAAAGCACCTCATTTCCACAAAAACAATCACATTGTTGAACGTCATTCCGGGGTTCATATTTCAATGGACACACAAGGATGGTGGAATACAATATCATGGGATGGTAAGTGATACAAATTTACGGTCAAATGTCTCGCTTCAAATTTCGAGCTCGACTATTATTTACTTCATAATAATGAATTTTTTTTCCGTGTTTTATGAAGGCCGTTGCTTTCTTTGAAAGACATACAAATCGGAAAGTCAAATTTATTACCTGTGACCAAGAATATGGTCGATATGATACCTTTCAGGAGTGGGTTAATGTTAATCAGCCTATCTTAATTGAGGCTCCAACCGCGGAGAAACAGGCAGTCTCAAAGATAGAGAGGTCCCACCAAACCAACGGTGGGCCTGCTAGGGCGATGCTTAGCGATGCTGAGCTCCATCCAAAGTTTTGGACGGAGATGGAAAGAAACGCCACTTATATTAACAACCTCCTCCCGATAGCCAAAGGACCCTTTAAGGGTAAGTCCCCTTTCGAAGTCATTCACCGCCGGAAACCATACCTACATCACCTTCGCCCCACTGGTTGCGCTGCAGTGATGAAGGTTAAGGCTCAGCGGGGGAAAGGCGAGAGAGGAAAGAAAGTTATCTTTTTAGGTTACGAACGTAATACCGGATATTATCGTGTTTATGATCCCGTCGCGCGCATAATACACGGTAATGTCCGGGATGTTATGTTCGATGTATGGAAACTGGGTAAACGAGAGGCCTCAAAAGACCTCGAAAGAACAGCAGATGAGGGTATGTTTTCGGTCGGATGGAAATCGACCACACCCTCTGCTGTTCTGCCCCCAGTCAACACACCACCAAAAGAGAATTTTAGCTTTGACGTACCTGTAACTACGCCTAGTACATCTACCTCACCTGCCGTAGCTGCTGCTAGCAATAGTGAAAGTACCGAAAATGCTCCCATTACGTCTATGACATCTCAGAAAGGACCTGAAAGTGATGACGATTCGGTGATCGTTGCAAGCGATGGTGACGTAAACGATGCCCAAAGTCAGGATTTCAGTAATCTCCCTGACCTTATTCCCCCTACTCCGTCTTCACGGGATATAGGGAGCATGAATCACGGGGGAAAAGGTGTCAAGGTAGTGGGAAAGAGGGGGAGAAAACCAAAACTTAAAGTCATTTGTCTGGGAAAATCATCCAGATCCCGGCACGGGCTTTCGGGCAAGAGTGGGCTAAATCCACTTATGGAGGTAAGTGGGATTCTACTTTGCGGAAGGGAACTCTTGCCCCGACTGCCCCGGTTGTAAGGAGAAATAAACGATTCCCAGCCCACAACGTTAAGTTTAATGATGGCGTTACGGAGAAAATAATAGATTCTGAGATCTTAAAGTACGAGGTTTCAGGGGAGCAGCTCCCCCTTCTCTTGTACCGAAGGCTATTATCGAACCGGCACGCCACGACCCCAATGTAACCAGTGAATTCGGCCATGCCGAGGGGGAGAGAGTTAGGATAGCTGCGGAGAGACAAACATCCCCCGGGATGGAGATCTCATGAGCAAGGAAACATTTCTCAGGAGAACGTAATCCACGGGAGAACCAGAAACAAACATATCTCTGTCTGTGCGAAAGAAGAGAGAATCAATTATTGTCTGGTCACCGAGCAAATTCCGAAATTTCCCGTCGTGCAGAAGCCGAAAGATAGAAGACAAGCGAGAGAGACAGAAGTCAGACAGCAAGAGGAGCTCAAAGCATTTGAATGGAGAGAAGAGAGCGAGGCGAGAAAGTCAGGCACTCCCATTATCCCTCTAAAATGGATAGACACTGTTAAGCAACAGGGAACGAGCGACGAATATCATAAAGCTAGAATCACCCTAAGGGGGGATCTCCTGAAAGCGGGATTGCAATATGATCCCAAACGCACATACTCACCTACCGCTCACCATCGTACTATCCTTCTTATCATTGCCTATGATGCCTGCTTCGGAATAGACTTGTTGTTAATTGACTTCACCACCGCATACTTACATGCCAAAGTGCCTTATGACATCTATGTAACCCCCCCCCCCCGGGTTTTGAGAGAGAAGGTTTTGTTTGGCTCCTCCGGAAGGCCCTTTATGGTCATCCTGAGGCGGGGAGATTATGGTATGATTTGACGTTGACGTTAAAGGAGTTAGTCGGAAGGCAAGCTTTTATTACTTTCTCCGTTGACCGGGCTTCTTTTATCAAACATGCCAAGGACCCCATAAGTACGCAGCTTCTCTCTTTTCATGTAGATGATGGACTGCATGCTGCTGATGAATCCAAACACATAAGTCTTGTAGAGAGCATGAAGAAGCATGGTTTCAGGTGCAAAAACTTAGGGAAGGCCACGGAATTCAAGAACATCCAGATTGTCCAATCTGAGAAAGGGATTTTACTGCATCAACGAAATATGAACTTCTCACTTTAGATGAGTTAGATTGTATGAAGGAGGTGCCTGCTAAAACCCCTTCAACTCAGAAAACCCTGCCCCCAGAAGGTTGGTCACCGTCTGCTCAAATATGACTTTAGATGTTTGATTGGCATGCTTATCTTCCTCGCTGTTCACACCCGCCCTCTCTTGATCTGTCCTTTGAGTATAGCTGAATAACAACAAGTCCCATCACCTGAAATATCTTATGCCATGGTTCACCGTATGTTTCTATGGTTGCAGACCCCGAGAGCCCTATATTTCAAACGGGGTGCTAGGAGGTTAGTCAAGATGTTGACTGAAGGGTTCTTTGTCCCCAAACCCCCTAAATCACGGAGACCGGCCGAAGGACCATCGACCGCAGAAAAGGCACTTGAGCTTTACTCATGTGAAGCCACAGAAGTCAATGCTTTCAATGTCCCCGTTATCGCCAATGTCGAACAACTGATAGACGAACACCCCCTCGTGGGATACGTCGACTCAGCCTTTGCCGGAGAAAAGGTTACAAGGAAGTCCCGTTCCGGGTATATCTTTCTCTTCAACGGGGCACCGGTGGCATGGTTCTCTAAACTTCAAACTGTTATAGCTCAATTTACCCTTGAATCGGAGACCGTATCCGCTAACGAAGCAGTAAGGGAGTTGCTTGCTTTAAGACAGTCCCTCCGTGACATCGGTTTGCCCATAAGAGCTTTCACCCCCTTGTTCGAGGACAATGAGGGGACTATCATCCTCTCAGAAAAGGGGTTAGGGGAGTCCAGAACCAAACATATCGATGTCAGGTACCACTGCTCGAGAAGTTGGTTAAGAAGGGAGTTGTTAAATTGTTCCGGGTACCGACGGAGGAAAACCGCGGATTTATTTAAATATTTCACGTACGAGAAATTCAATTCTGGCTGACCAAATCTCGGTGAAGTTGGTGAAAGAATTTCTCGCAAAGTTTGGTGTTAAAGTCGCGTTGTAAGTACTGGGTATTTCCCGCATAAATATTCATGCTATGATCATTTATAATTATATTCTCAGAAGCGGATTATATTAATTCTCGTATATTATATTTCTCGCATACTGTACATTGAGGGGAGTGATATAGGTGATTTGAGCGCGAGCGTGATTCAACACGCGCCCAGTGACGTCGTACCTCCTTATAGGAGAAGAGGCATGACATGCCTGGACTTTCACCTTTCTCTTCCCTCCCCCCCCCCCCCCGTTAAGTTGTAATAACTATTCAGTTGCATAATTTTACAAAGTCGAGGGGGAGGATGGGAAGCGCCGCGGCGAAGGCTGATTCGGGCCCCGGAAACTTACTAAGTATGTGCGTGTTCCCGTGCTGGTGTAAGCTCGGGAACACGCACTACCTTATAGACTGTATTGCTTAAATGCTAAAAACCCTTTGTAATCACAATATATACATAAAAATCGATAAGATGCCAACTTGGGGGTGGAGTGGTAGACGAAGGGCGATTGATCAGACTATATGTCTTGATAGGCCCCGGGCATCTACCCGACCCCAAGACCCGCTGATAATTACAGATATTTGTATTTGTGATATATATTATATTACTTTTGTTACTTTTATATACCCCCTTACGGGAAGAGCTTCCAAATTTTAGTTTTCATATTATGATCATATGTGAATATATATTATGTACACATATATATTTTTCATGTATTTATTACATTTTTTTGTTATTACTTCTTTTGAAGTTATTATCATATCTCTGTATTCTTATATGATCCATATGTATGTAATTTTCATATATTTCTCTTACTCATTTGCGAGACAGGGAGAGTAGGGAGTTAATCCTCTTCTCGTTGGGCAGGCCCGAATATACAACAATAGTCGATACGTACTCGCTGTGGATAGGAGGGTAGCCAACCCAACATTACTTCTCGGAGAGAGTGAGGGTAAGAGAGTATGTTTTGAGTTTGTGTTTTCTGATGTTTCACAAAATAGTAATAGGAGACGTAACTTAATTAGGAACGGCAGTAACTTAATATTAATTCACTTTGTTCCAGGGGGAGTGTTGGAACTAATAATTAATTAATAGTTATGGACCGGCCGTATCGGAGTAACGGTGTCGTTAGAGCCATTACTTATGATCCGGCCAGTCAAGTTACCTGGCGCGTCTGTTGGCGCTTTTCTCATTAAAGTTGTTGTAGTGTGTTGAGAGTGTAGTAGCTATCATAGATTGCTTTATTAATAACAGTAGTCTAACAGGCCGGACATACGTAATGGCTCTAACGACACACATTACATATGCCGGCCCATACTGACTATCCGGTTAATTATATTAGGTCTAACACCCCCCCTGGATCAAAGTAAATTATTTAATTAACTGTAGGTCCTAATATATCTATTCTGTGAAAATTATAAAAACACAGACTTAAAACATAATAATATTACTCACTCTTACCCTCACTCTCTCCAAGAGGTTATGTCGATGGTGGCTACCCGGCTTGCTAGGGCAAGTATGCATCAACTAGATTACATACAGGGCAGCTCCCCCCAGTCAAGCTAGGCCTGGTCGACGAGAAGAGGATTAGGTCATACGCACCCCTATCCTAAACATAGTAACATTATGTATGTAACGCAAGTATGATATGGTCATAATACACACATAATATTGATATATATATGATCACGTAAGTAGCCATAATATATAAAAATAAGATATATGATAATGTATCCATCTGTACTGATCTATCAAAAGGTATGATCAACTTGAACTATATATATTACTCATCTATCCGGTAGTATGAATTTATAAATTTGACAGCGCTTCCCGTAGAGGGGTATAAAAAGGACATAAAATAATATAATATATTTTTGAACAAAGACACGATATCTGTAATTATCGGCCTGTCTGGTACATCCGGCTGGTCTGACGTACTTCCGTGTTGTTCCACACTCCCGTGTGGCACGTTCACCGACCAGCCGGACTCCATGTCGGCTTCTTATAGATTTTTATGTATGTAAGTGTATAAAGATAGAAGTTGAAACGGAGCGAGCAAAAGGGACGAGATCTACAATTAGTTATTTCAGGTTGAGAAACCGATAGGTAAATCAGTTTGACAACCTGAAATACTAATGTCTTTTCCGCGCCAGAGCTCATTGCTCATTCCATCATTCTGGGGCCGGTTACTCGCCACCGGGCCCATTCATCTATTCGTTCACCTCTACAACTTATGTGTAATATGCGAGAAAATTATTGTATTATATACCCTGGGAATGTAAACGAAGTTCAGGATGATAAGCCTTACTAATACGGGAATTGATCGGGTTTTATCCTGAATTTAGCAATTTTCCCTACTAAGCACAACGGAGATTTTTCCTGCCAGGTAATTGAATTTATCTACCGTAAAATGTATTTTGGTGAATACATCTGCGATATTTTCCTCCGTAGGGACCCGGAATAGTTTGACCTTTCCTTCTCTCACGAGTTGCGCTAGAAGGTGGTACCGAACCTCTATGTGCTTGGTCCTAGCTTCCCCTAGTCCTCTCCGACAATAATATCGTTCCTTCGTTATCTTCGAAGAGAGGAGGACCTTCAAGATTTATTCCGATATCCAGTAAAGTTTGTTGTAATGCAAGGAGTTCTCTGACCGCCTCATTTGCTGAAACAGTCTCGGATTCTAATGTGGATTGAGCTATCACGGATTGCAGTTTAGAAAACCACGAAATTGGTGTCCCGTTGAATAAGTAAACGTATCCGGACCTTGATTTTCGCGAGTTCTTATCCCCCGCAAAATCCGAGTCTACAAATCCGACTATCGGTTGTTCCGCGATAATTCTGTCTACATTAGCGAGAACTGGCACGCTGAACATGTCCATTCCGGGTATTGCGGGTTTTCCAATGATATCATCGATTGCGTTGCAGCTGCGCAAGATTCCAGGTTAGGTTTCCAAGATTCCGGAGTTTTAGGGACCGAGAAATTAGTTTCTAGCAACTTCCGTAAATTTCGATCTCCTCTGCTGAAAAATAGCGCTCGCGGAGTCAAAAGCCACAAGAACATCCTGTGCACCATAGCATTAGACATCTCCGGGTTAGGGACTTGGGACTTAGCTGCTATACTTAAAGGGCATATGAGGAGTGGCCGAGTGTGGACAGCCAAAAAGATAAGCATCCCTATCAGGCATCTAAGATCATAGCGTAATAGGCGATGGTCCTTCTTTAGGGGAGCGGGGTTATCAGAAGTGAATGGCGTTTTAGCCGGTATCTCCTTCATATAACCAAACTCCTCTAAGATCAACAACTCATACTTACGCTGATGCAGAGTAATCCCCTTTTCAGTCTGGATGATCTGAATATTTTTGAATTCGGTGGCTTTGCCTAGGTCCTTGCACCGGAAGCCTCTCTTTTCGAACAACTTCACCATCTTGATGTGCCTTTCTTGTGATGCAGCATGGCAGCCATCATCGACGTGAAGGGACACCAGTTGGGTAGTTTGGGGGTTACTCCCATGCTTTACGAAAGGCCCTGTCTAGCGTGAGGGGCTTGAATTCGTGTTCAGTAATGAGCTCCCCAGACAGTACGTCGTACCAAAGAAGGCCTGCCTCCGGATGACCGTATAGGGCCTTCTTCAGAAGCCAGACATAGTCTGCCGTCTGAAATTCGGCCGGCGGTTTGACATATATGTCATATGGGAGATTTGCGTGCAGATAAGCGGTCGTGAAATCAATCAGCCATAAGTCTATTCCGAAAAAGGCTGCATAGGTTACCATGAGCAAAATGGTCCTGTGCTGGGCTGTGGGAGAGTAGGTCTTTTTGGGGTTGTACTGAGCGTAAGCTTTCAGGAGGTCCCCTCTTAGGGTTATCCGGGCTTTGTGGAAATCATCCGCAGTACCTTGTTGTTTTACCGTATCTATCCATTTTATAGGAATGATTGGTGTGCCCGACATTTTCGCTTCGCTCACTCTTCGGCAAACAAACGCTTTTAGTTCTTTGAGCTTTCGAATTCCGTCTGTCTAGCTTGCCTACGGTCTTTTGGTTTTTGTACTACTGGGAATTCCGGGAATTTCTCACTCACGAGACAATACTCCGCCCGATTTTCCTCCCGGGCACATACCGCGACATGAGCCCTCGTCCTCTTTCCAGTGGTAATGTTTTCACTTGACATTTCCGCCTGTTCGTGTGATCTCCATCCCGGTTTATGTGCCGCTCTCTGCACCTCTACCCTCTCCCTCTCCGCCTCGACAAACGCAAATTCTGAGGTGACCTCAATCCCGGGATCGTTAGTATTGAGATCCGAATCAGGATTTTTGTTGGTCGACAAGGGTGGTGGTGCGGTTGTGGCTTTTTGCTCACGCGATTCGGGCATAGCTTCTGACTGTTGTGGGGCTTTGGCATATTTGACGATTTCTGTGTCTAATATCTTATCCGTGACGCCGTCGTCAAACAAGACGCTATGCGCGGGAAAACGTTTAGATTTACGGGTAACGGGAGCAGACGGGGCTGTTGCTGTCCCCCGTCGTATTGCCGTCTCCCATTTATCCCCGTAAGTCAATCTAGCCCACTGCTCCCCAAAAGCCCTTGCCGGGATTTCCACATACGTTCCGGACAACCGCTGTCTTTCTTTGGGCTTACGCCCCCTTCTTGCTTTCTTTATCTCCCCCTGCTCATCAGTCGGCTGAGCAACTTGGGGACTCGGAGGCTCTAAGGGGGGCGGGCTCGTGCTCACGAACACCAGTCCCTCTTCTGCCTCGCTATCCTCGTCAGTTTGCGGAGTGTGGAGTGACTCACCAGGGGGGGATTCCAGAGTGAGGGTCGGAGCGGGAGGGGGATTTCCTACCGGGGGATTTCCTCCCCCTGCCGGAATCTCTCCTCCCGGGTCCTCCCCTGAAACGGTTCCTTGATCTTCTGGGGTCATTTGTTGCGATTGGGGAGGGGGGGGGGGGCTGTTGCCAATTAACAGAGAACATCTCACCCTCAACATCATCTCTTTCGAGAGACTTAGATGCACCCCTCTTCCCCAGTCTCCAAACGTCAAAGATAACATCACGGACATTACCGAATATTTTCCTCGCAACCAGATCGTATACGCGATAATACCCGTTGTTTCTTTCATACCCGAGAAATAAAACTTTTCTCTCACCTTTCCCCCTCTTTGCGTCTACTTTCATGTACGCCAAACATCCAATGGGGCGCAAATGACGCAAAAGGGGTTTTCCCTTATGAATAACTTCATAAGGAGATTTCCCTTAAAAGGGCCGCGGGCAAGAGGTAAGAGGTTGCCAAAATAAGTGGAAGCTTTCTCCGTCTCAGTCCACATGGACTCAGGAAGATCGGCGTCGCTGAGAACCGCCCTTGCGGGTCCGCCGCATGTCTGGTGGGCTCGTTCTATTTTAGCAACCGCCTGTTTCTCCCCCGTTGGAGCCTCAAGGAGGACTGGTTGATTTATATCAATCCAAGTCTGAAACTCCTTGTACTTACCATATTCCTGGTCACAAGTCAAGAATTTCACTTTTCTTCCCGTATGCCGTTCGAAGAAGGCAACGGCCTTAAGGAAGCATGTGAAAAACTCATTATTATGTCTCAGATAATAGTCTAACTCAAACCCAGATGCAAGACATTTTACGGTGAACTTGTACTTTTTCCCATCCCACGATAAGGTATTCCACCAACCCTGAGTATCCATTGATATGTGGACCCCAGGGTGGCGTTCTACCGCATGGTGGTTGTCTTTGAAATGGGGCACTCTCTTTATCTTATTCTTTAAGCACCACTCGCATCTCATTACTCGTTCCACTCCCTCCCCACTATCTTTACTACCATATAGTTAGCCATTCGCTCCATGGCTTTTGCCCCTCTGTGCTTACACATACGATGGAACACAGTGGCATGTATGTTTTCATGATAGTGAGGACGAACGACAGGACATAAAGCTTTACTACCTAGCGCTTTATATCCCTTACTCTCAGCCCTCTCATCTTTCTCATGATCTATCTCGGTAGAGTAGGGTACGTATGTATTAAGTACGTCACATCGCCAACCACAAATACTCGGTGACAACACAGTATACGTCATGGTATGTAGGTGGGTTGGTTTTCTGAGAAAGATGAGAGGTGGGTTGTCAAGCTTGTCCCCCCGAGTCCGACGTGACACTGTCATCATCGTCGGGCTCGGGGGCCTCACTTGTGACGGAGGGCGTAGTAGTAGAGGGACCTGTGGGCTCAAGTCCACTCGTTAGGATTGAGAGGTGGGGTGCCCGGGGCATCAAACACCGTCAAGTGGTTTGGGAGTGCTCTCCCTCTAGCCACGATTTGGTCTTCCGTAATAAGAATGGGCTTTCTGAGCACTATCACTTGATTGTTTTGGTATATGACGGCAAAACCCTTACGAACCCATGCTGAAGTAGCCACTAACCCGTATTTTAGGTGCGGGTTGTAGGTAGTGTGGGCATCAAGGACATTGACTTCTTCCCCATAAGCTCCCGACAGATTCATTAAAACTTTCCCTTTGTACTCGGTTCTAATGCTTCCTTTTGCTAATATGCGGAATTTCTGTGGAGCCCTCTTAAGACTGACAAACGTAGATCTATCTGGGGACTGTGTTTCGCTTGCACCACTATCGTCTACCCACACTATATTGCTGCTGTTAGTTCTGTGGTCAGAGTTGTCCATCAACATGATAGAGCATTCAGAGTGTGGTTTGTCTTGTTCGGGGAATGAAGTGGTGGTGTCTGTGTCTGATAGGCTTTGGGGTTCGTCTTCTTCTGGAGGTGTCACTCCACCCAACACATCCTCGAGATCCTCTACTTCCTTTACCATGTAAGGGAAAGATGAAACGATGCCTCGTGCAAACGGGTTGTTGTGTTTGGTAGCAAGGGTAAGGACGCAATCATGCATGGCGTAATATAATTCTGTATAGAATTCATCATATTCCCCCTCCTGGCTCGTAATCAACCCGTCTGTCACTGTTCTACTCTTAAGCCCCTGATTGAGAGCAGTAACCAAACGTTGTATTTCTTCAATGGGGAGTAGTCCTCCACCTTTTAACACTCGTTTTCCGTCCCTTACCCAAACGTTACTATCCTCAGCTCTACCTGGCTCTCCCTCTTCCATGACCTCAGGGGGCCAAATAAAGGTGATGAGGATGTATTAGATAGTGCAGTGGTAGGTTGAGAAGACGAAGTGTGGGTCAAAGTTGGTACAGACAAAGTAGGTACAGACAATCTACCCTCTACTGCTCCCCCTGCTGCTACTCCTACTCCCCCTACTCCTCTTTCTCCTACTCTCATTCCTACTCCCCCTGCTCCTACTCCTCCTACTCCTTCCCCTATTTCTCCCACTCCCTCTATGGATGTAGTAGTGGCAGTAGTAGTAGTAGTAGTAGTAGTAGTAGTAGTAGTAGGTGTGCGAAGAGATGTAGTTGCGTTGTTGGATCGAGCAGGGTTGATGCTTTCTTTCCACAAAGTGATGTGTGTAAACAAAGTGGCAGGTTCGTAATACATAGCATCATGGGGGGGGGGGAGCAACCCTAGGTTCAGTTTTTCCCTGTACTTGCTCAATATCTCCCCTCTTTTCCTTTCTTGATCAACATGAAGCGAGCAAAAGTCATGGTCTATCAGTCTAGCAGCACACTTCCCACCCTGCACCCCCTTCTTCGCCGCTCCCAGTCTCCACGAACACCTAGCTCCTGTATCAGGCACTGTCGCCTCACACTGCTTACTGCTTGTGACATGACCGTCAACTGTACGTACTGGTCTATCGTGAAGGTTGAGGGGTGGGCCACCTACTTCTCGTAACTTGACTGGGTTGTATTTTTTCACGAGTAATTTTACGTACCCTACCCTTGTACGTTTGAGGGCGCAATTCCCTTCCAAAGGTATGATTTGGTTTAGGTGAGTTGGGTCGCCAGCCATATCAAGGGTGGTCAAAAACTTATTCTCGTGAAGGGGTGGAATAGTGGGGCGAGTGTGTGTGGAGTCGTTTTGTGTAGATGATGCATGTCCTTTCTGCTCTCCTCTACGCACACCACCCTCAACACCTCCTCCCCCTCTATTTCTTGCGCCAGGTAGCTTAGATGCGTGAGATAAAAGTGGCATGGGGGTGTTGTTTGAAGATGGGGGGTTGTCTTCCTCGATGCTCATACCACTGTCATCTTCTAGGGTGTTAGTTGAGAGTGGGGTGTCATCTTCCTCGACATACATACCACTGGAGGTGATGTTCAAAGGTACTAGTACCTTTTGCCACTTTTTGCCACAGGCAATTTCATAAATATAAGAGGCAAATTCCTGCATGTTTTGTTGATAAAACAAGCAGATCTATGATTTAAAAGCATTATTTATTAATAAATTCAACATTTCAAGTTAGTTTTGAACTTGCAGAGTGACAAAATCAAGCAAAAGCGTGGCAAAAATACTTGCCACTTTTTGCTAAGTTATTGGCCTATTTTTGCTTCTTTTTTGCTTGATTTTTCATCTAATATGAATGAAAATAATCAGATTTAATGATAAATTAATTTTACTTCATGATCCACCACCCGGCTGACATGAAATACGTGGCATGCGGTGTCACTAGTACATTAAAAAGTGGATGTGTAAAACTTTCTAAGTCAATGATACGGACTAGTCTAGGCAAGCGTTCCTGGCAGAATTGTGTGCGGAACAGTTTAATTCGATCACACTGAATCTAAATATATAATTTTTAAATTAATTGTGAAGCCATCTTATTTGTATGTATAAGAAATACACACACTTCAAGTTGCCACCTGCCAATATTAAAATTGTTCTAAGTCCGTAACTCATACTTTCAAAGTGCGATCAATTCAGCCGGAAATAAAGCAATCTAATTCAAAACAAAGAGAATATAAGCAATAATTAAGAATTTACGTTTTCGTCTAATTTCCGATTTATTTATTATATAAATACTTTACCACTGTACTGGTACATTTTGCAATTAAGATCGATAGCCCAACATTCCAAGCAAGAGCTGTTGTTCGCGCATATGTTGTTCGCGCAGTTGCCTGCTCTCCCTCTCCAATCTCTGCGACTCCATGATTAGGTGATAGTGTACCATTCCTTGTGCTGAATTTGGCAATACATACTGGTTGCGGTCATCTACGTAGTGAGTAACTGGGAATTGGTTGGCGGCATAGGCAGATTGATTGACGTACTGATTTTGGTTGGGAGCGTGATAAGTACGAACAACAATATCACCCTGATTGTAGTTATTATTGTAATTGTTCTCTTTTTCAGGGACATGTTTGTTACCCTCGGGCTGGGAATTTGTGACAGTGCTACCGCTTCCCTTCAAATTTATCTGCTTTATTTCATTTTGGAGAGCAGCAAGTGCGTTGGCCAGAGAGGACGAGACCGCAGTGTTTTGTGCAGTGAAGCTACTCATCGCGGCAGCAATTGCGTCA
This sequence comes from Paulinella micropora, assembly GCA_019918135.1. Taxonomy (NCBI): domain Eukaryota; phylum Cercozoa; class Imbricatea; order Euglyphida; family Paulinellidae; genus Paulinella; species Paulinella micropora. Next base: position 80,410 of record WBZZ01000686.1, read on the forward strand.
GTAACCTGCTGGCCAACATCAACTGGAGCTTCAGACTTAGGAGCTTCAGGTGGTAACTGAGTGGCGCCGACCGCGATCAAAGGCTTCTCATCGTTCTCACTTTCGGGGTCGTCAAGTGTGACTTCCACCTTTGGCTGTTTTGTCTTTTTCTGTTTGGCTTTTTTCGGCTTACTAGATTTGGATTTGCCTTTCGCTGGCGGCTTGCCATGAGTCTCAGCATCGCCAAGCTCAGACTTGATTGCCAACTCCGGAGTCTGTGAAAAAAAAATGAAAAAAAAAAACATATCATCTTCGACGACAGATTATCATGAAGGCAAATTCAAAGCTAGTAACAAAACGAAAAAGCTGATTACGATTTCAGTGGCTGGCTGTGCTTCTTCCTTGGGCTTGATGACCCTCTTCGGCCGGCCGTTCGCATGGAATTTCTGGAGAGCGTTGGGCTGATCTCTAAACCATACGAAGTCGAAAATCTGCGGAGCTTGTTCTATGGGTAGTGTCCCCGCAGCCGCAGCGCTCATTTGTGCAAGCCCCGGCTCAACATCTTTCTCCCACTGCTCGACACTCATATAGCCAGCGTTCCTTGACTTTGCTGCATCTATCGCCTTCATTGACACGCACTGAAACTGGCGAAACACCTGGCCTGTCTCCTGATCCTCAACAACACGACTCACAAGCAAGGTTTTGTTTAGGTCAGTGATGTCCTTGGAGCCTTGCTTGAGAAAATGTGTGGTCAAGGTTGCCATGGCCCTGACCAAAAAGTGCGTACAGCAAGCAAGCAATGGTGACAAAATGATTACCCGCACAGCGTCAGTGTCTCATCCTCGCGGGTGACTACATGCTTGCGTGGCAACAACGGAATATTTTTGAGGTTACGCGACTTCAAAGAGCGAAGAACGGCAATGTTCTCCCGCCCTCCTACTTGCGACCGGGCACTGAGCGGAGTACTGCAAAAAAAAAATAATAATAATAATAAATAAATAAATAAAATTTAAAAAAAAAATAAAATAAAAAAGTGCAAGCAAAATAGATACAGGAGGCAATGCAGTAAAGGTATAATGCAAAGCTCACATTCGTGGCTATTAGTCTGACTTCGTGCCTGGCATGGATGTTACGTTCCGCGAGGGAACGCAGGGATCCTTCCCTCTGCACGCAAAGGACGAACGAATCGTCAAGTCGACAACCACGCAGTGCTGGGAACGCAAAAGCGAAAGTGCAAGGAAAAGAGATACAGAGAGAGAGAGACAGAAAGAGAGAGAGAGGTTACGCAATTTCATAGTCCTTGTCGTGGACAAAGGTGTAGTTGGTCGTTCTGGAGCTGAATAAGGCGTTTGGGTCTGGATTGTCTTCCTTGGGCTTGCCATCGTCTGTCTCTGTCTCTATCTTTCCTTCTTTGTCTTTCTCCGTCTCATCTTTCTTTTCTTTTTTGTCTGTCTCTGTCTTTCCTCCTTTGTCTGTCTCTGTCTTTCCTGCTTTGTCTTCCTCTGTCTTTCCTGCTTTGTCTGTCTCTGTCTTTCCTGCTTTGTCTTCCTCTGTCTTTCCTGCTTTGTCTTCCTCTGTCTTTCCTGCTTTGTCTTCCTCTGTCTTTTTTGCTTTGTCTTCCTCTGTCTTTTTTGCTTTGTCTTCCTCTGTCGTCTCTGTCTCCTTCTCTGCCTCCTTTTGTCCTTTCCAATCGCATCTAAGGCCTTATTTCTCTCTGCTTTTTGCTTCTCTTCGTCGTCATGTTTCTTTTGCTCTTTTTTCCTCTGTGCCTCTGCTCTCTCTCTCTCTCTTCTTTCTCTTTCTTTTCCTTGTCTTGTTGTGCCTTTGCTTCTGCTTCTTTTCGTTCTCTCTCTTGTCTTTCTTTGTCTTTCTGTTTTGCTTCTTCTTCTATTTCTTTCAGTCTGGCCTGTTCCAGTGCCTCCTCTTTCTCTGTCTTCCTTTGCATCTTTGTCTTTTTTCTCTTCTTCTTCCCATTGTCTTCTTCCTCCTCTTCGGGCTTCTCACCTTGTGTCTTAGATGTCTCGTTCTTCTTTTTTGGATCTTTACTGTTTTTGTTCTTCTCTTTTGCCTCTGTCTCCTTCTCTGTCTCTGTCTCTGTCTTTGCTTCTGCCTTTGCCTCTGTTTTCTTTTTCTCGTTCTTCTTCTTTTTTTCATCTTTACTTTTTTTGCTCTTCTCTTTTGCCTTTGTCTCCTTCTCTGTCTCTGTCTTTGCCTCTGCCTCTGTTTTCCTCTTCTTTGCATTTGCTGCTGGTTTGTCTTCTTGTATCTCTCTCATTACTCTCTTCTTTTTTTCTCTCTTGTCACTCCCCCCCTCTGGCCATCTAACTAGTTCTAGTGGCTGCCTGGTAGTACTGTCCCATCTTGCTGTCCAACCTGCTGCTACGTCCTGAGAAAGAGAGAGAGCGAGAGAGAGAAAGAGAGAGAGAGAGAGAGAGAGAGAATGAGAGAGAGAGAGAGAGGGAGCAAGAGTCTCAAAGAGTCTTCACCTTGAAGGCACGGTTGGCCGGAAAGTTCCACAAAGGCCGTCGGGCTGCTTCAAAAGACGGCTCGTCGATTTTCCCCGCAGACACGAAGCCCTTAGCAGCGTCCACGGTGCCATGCAGAACCCAGTTGTCTTCCTTGTTGATCTCCAAGAACACCTTGCCGTCCGCGGCCTTTCGGTGACCAGTCAACGATGCGACCTTGCAACAACCAAGTCAGAGGACATGGAAAAAAAGCCTGGAGGTGGGGCGAAAACGGGGAAATGGTAACGATTATGGGGGGGGGGGCAAATACTGGGAAAGGGCAATGGTTTTCAGCAAGTAAGGGCAGAGAACCTTTGCCATACTGGCGATGGTGTCGATGGTGTCGGTCGCACAGAGTTGTGGGGTGGTTGGTGACGACGGTTGGAATTCAAAAAGGTAGCACATTGAGCAAAATTGGGCCCCAAAAAGCCAATAGTCCGGCAGGAAAAGTGAAAACACGCCAGACTTCACCCAAGGACCCTTGCAAAACAAGTCCAAGAGAGAACAGTTAGAGGTCAAGATGGGGCTGTGTGAGTGCTGTGTGCTGCGTCTGAGATACTTTTTGGAAATTTTTTATGAAAATGATAGGCCAAGCTGCCCTCATCACATATCTGTTGTTTTTTTCCCCAAAAAAAACCCTGCATCCCAATACTCCTGCAACTACCTTGGCAACTTTTCTGTTGCCACCATACTTTTTGCTGCACTTTGCATAGGCATGGCTGTGTTTGTTGGAAAACAGACTATGCAAATGTTTGCTATGTTATGTTGTGTTTGCAATGAGTGCTTCTGTTCTTGTACAGCATGCCTGGAAGTACAGTACTTGGAAACTAGGGATGCGAAATGGGGGGTTGCCACCCCCTTTTTTTTCTCTTGCTGATCTTGCTTACAACTTGCGTTTTTTTAATCGTTTGCTTGTGTAAATCTTTGTTGTACACTATGGTAAGTTTAGAATGTACTTCTGTTTTGTACGTATTTGTTTGCAACTGCATGTGTTAGGAACTTGCTTGGCAAACGCTACTTTGCCACCCCCTTTTTTGCCCCTGGCCCTTCAACAGCGATAGGGACCATGAACAAAGAAAAGCCCAACATGTAGTGGTTGTGAATACGGTACTATTCAAAATTTTCTTGTTTTTTTTCAAAATAACTTTGTTGTTTTGTTTAGGAAGATGAAGAAACTTAGTAAGATTGGGCTGAGTGCGGGTGTCGTTGGCCTGTCTTTCCACCAAGTCTTTGGAGGAAGTGAGTCGCGGAATGTCAAGAGCGAACACACAGTTCAGGCCAGCCCTCCTCCCCTCGAATTACCCACTCCACGTTCAAATCCACCCACATCCAGTTTTTTTCGTGTATGCAAACATGACAATGACCATCATCATGCATCCCCTTCCTTTCCTACTACAGTCAAATCATCTACTACTGCTCCTACTGATACTACTATTACTAAATCTTCTTTCAGTATTAGTAGTAGTAGTAATAGTTTTGCATCTGTCTTCAAACCAACCCGTGCTAATGCTGTCACACCGTCTTGTCCTTCCAGTCTTTCCCAAGTTTTCCGATCTTCCTCTTTCACAACTACTTTTTTCCTTCCAACACCCACATCAGACACTCATGCAGTAACGCCAGGTCATGTCGGACAAATAGTAGATTATAGAACAAGCACACTTCCATTGTACATAACTCTTGAAGTTCCTGTTCCCCGTCGCATCCGAAAGGACAACACAAGCACTAATCTAAAAAGAAAAAAAAAGAAAAAAAATTCCGCCACCAGAAGTTAGATCCAAAAGCTTTCGCAGGTGGCTAGGCTGCACTTGGCCTGAGCTGGTGCAAGAGATTAGTCATCCTTGCTGCCAAAACTGCAATGCAATCGATGGGTAGATCCCTTTGCAGCCGCAAAGGCTAGCATTGACACAGTCCAGATGAATAGATCGGACTTGGCTGGGTGGGCAGCCACAACCATGTTAAGCATTCAGAATGACAAAGGAAAGATAGAATATAGATTGAAAGGCGCACGAATTTGTCAGAAAATGTGGTTGCGATTGAACGGGATTGGCGAGAAGACTTATAGGCGAGCTCACAGAGCTGTCAATTGTGACAATTCTTTTTTTGCCGACTATGGAAAGTCGGAAGCACCCACAGAGGACCTCACGTGGACCCTCTTGCACCAGAAGTTCTATATAGAGCAGGAAGCTGAGTCGGTTGCCGATGGGATTTTTCATTTGCAAGACACTTTGGACTTTCCCAAAATCTACGACTACGTCATCAAAGAATGGAAACTTGCGTCCCAGACTCTGGTTTTAAATGGGCAAGTGGATCCGAATGGTCCTAGTGAGAGCCTTGTGAGGAAGGTCTGGCGTGCAGAGTTTGGCAAAGTGAAACCAATCAGAAAGGGTGATTTTGCAAAATGCCCGGTCTGCACCGAACTTGCAGACGATCACCGAAATGGGTACCTTTGTTTTGGGTTTTCTTGCTGCTAACATTGCTGAGATTTGTAGATTTGCTTCTCAAGCGGAAGCTGAGAAGTGGCGACAGCAGAATCGCATCCACAACAAAATTCATCGGGCTAATCGGCGTGGAAACATGCGCAGAGCAGTAGAAGGGTAATTTGCGTTTAGTTCCATTCCTAAAGTCGTAGTGGGTTTTTTTGGGGTTTTTTGTTTAGGAAGAAGGAATATCAAAGAGTGACGGCAATCACGATTGATATGACCAAGCCATTTCATGTCCCTTGGTGCTCCAGAGGAGCTTCGGACTTTCGGGATAAATATGTAGTTAGGCTGCACGCGGGTGGGGCGACTTTGTTTTCACATGACATCAACTTTGTCTTATGTCACCTACCAAACATCGGACATGCCGTGAATTCCAACATCACATTCCTTTATTTCCTTTTGCGTTTTGAGTTATTCCATCCAAGTACCAAGGCGGCCACGGAACTTTTCCTTGATTGGGATGGCGGGGGGGAAAATACCGCTCTAACAGCGATGATGTTTCTGTCCAAAGTCGTGAAGGAGAAGAGGAGGAGCAAAATAGAGACTAATAGAATGGTTCCAAAGCATTCACACGGCAAGACCAGAAATTTTTCGTCATGCGCTACTTGGGCTATAACACCACCTTAATGACCACCAATCTAGCACAGGCTCTGTTTAAACTTATTCTTGGTTTCAAGAAGAACAAGGATTCGTATTGCATTTTGCTGTTGGCTTCCGACTATGATTGGGTTGGCTATTTTGCCGATTCCATAAACCCCCGCTTCCACTATTATAAGCGTCCCTTAGCGTGGAAGTATGAGGCGGGGACGACGGAGTCTGGTGGGCTTCCACGTGTTCGTGTCAAAACATGGGGCGATGCGCAGAAGCACTGGCACGGGGTCAATGACGACCCCGAAGGTGCAGACCTTCTGCCATACCTCAAAGATCCTGGTTTCTGAAAAATACATACTACACATAATATATCATGTCATTATTCTTATACTACTTGTCTTATCTTTTTTTTTTTTTTTTTTTTTTTTTTTTTTTTTTTTTTTTTTTTTTTGGGACAGGCCCAACAAGTTGACTGGCCTCAAGTGGGTGAGCCCCAAGATCAAGAACGACGTTACCAAGCTCGCTGCAAAGTATTGCTCCAAGGAGGAGCAGGAGTGGCTGGCGGAAGTACTTCAGCTGTCTCAGCTGACGCGTATCGTGTGGGACGGCCGCGACGGCGATGGTGGCTATCCGGGGCGACCCGGACATCTCGTCTGCAAAGACAAGGCGGGGCAGTCGTGGAACGTCAATCTGCGGGTGATCAACGATCTGCCACAGGATTTGTGGGCCGTCCCTGAGGATAGAACAGCCGCGCAGGAGGCCGCGTCCATGTTGACGGAGGAGGAGCGACTGTCAGTGGAGAGGACGAGCTTTGTCAATGAGGGCAAGCAACCAGAGCATCCCCCTTGGCGTGGCGCCCGTCTGCTTTCTGAGGAGGAGCGCAAGCTGCGCGATTTTGACAACCCTGACCGATTTCCCTCACCGCACCTCAAGATCGACGCACTCTTGAGTGAGAATCACACAGAGCAAGGATTGAAGAAAGCTACAGTCAAGGAGCTGAAGTCGTGGTTGGCGGAAAACGGCCGGCAGCGCTCTGGTTCGAAGCACATTCTCATTCAGCGCGTTTTGTCTGAATTTGCGGATCAGAACAGGGAGCGCGTTGGGGATTAAAAAGCAAGTGGGGGGGGGGGGGTGTGGGACGTGGTCGAAAGAGGAGAAGAGTGGCTGTCGACCAAAAAGTCGAGTTACGGGAGGATACTTCTAGCTCCTCTGAGGATGAGCCGATACTGCCTAGCGAACCAAATCGACCACATTCAGCTGCGCGGCAACGTGTTGCCCGCACTTTTCATCGTGTTTATGGTATTGACGGAGAAGAAGAGTTTGAGAGGAAGGAAGGTATAAGGTCGGACCTATCTTGTGCTTCTAGTGAAGACTGGGACTGGTCTCCCCTTAACGTTGCAGATGTTGAGTAATTAAATTACTATTCTTCATTAATATTGCTTCATTTCCGGCTGAATTAATCGCACTTTGAAAGTATGAGTTACGGACTTAGAACAATTTATATATTGGCAGGTGGCAACTTGAAGTGTGTATTTCTTATACATACAAATAGGATAGCTTCAGACTTAATTTAAAAATTATATATTTAGATTCAGCACGATCGAATTAAACTGTTCCGCACACAATTCTGCCAGGAACGCTTGCCTAGACTAGTCCGTATCATTGACTTAGAAAGTTTTACACATCCACTTTTTAATGTACTAGTGACACCGCATGCCACTTATTTCATGTCAGCCGGGTGGTGGATCATGAAGTAAAATTAATTTATCATTAAATCTGATTATTTTCATTCATATTAGATGAAAAATCAAGCAAAAAAGAAGCAAAAATAGGCCAATAACTTAGCAAAAAGTGGCAAGTATTTTTGCCACGCTTTTGCTTGATTTTGTCACTCTGCAAGTTCAAAACTAACTTGAAATGTTGAATTTATTAATAAATAATGCTTTTAAATCATAGATCTGCTTGTTTTATTAACAAAACATGCAGGAATTTGCCTCTTATATTTATGAAATTGCCTGTGGCAAAAAGTGGCAAAAGGTACTAGTACCTTTGAACATCACCTCTGTTTTATCTTCTTTTACTCTCCCCATCATCATAATGGCCATGTGGTGAATCCCCAACTCACCATCCACTTCTGATTCTTATTCAGACTCAGAAGGAGATTGGTTAGTTTGGGGTTCATCTTCTTCTTCACTTTCAGAGTGAGAGGGTGAGTTAGAGGAGTCAGATGATTCAGCATTTAAGCTCATCATTTTCTTCTTTTTAATGAAGTCTGCTGCTTTCAGCTTTTGTCCCTCTCGTCTGCTGCCTTCCTTCTTCTTCTTGTTTGCTCCTTCTTCTTTCTTCTTGCGTCTGTCTGTCTCACTCTGACTGTCCTCTCTCTTCTCCTTCCCACGCAACTTCTCAGAAACCCTAGTTCTCCTTCTTATGGGGCATTTCAAGGGACCATGTCCGTCCTTGGGACAGTCCTTGAGTTGACACCTGACTAGACAGAAAGCAATCTTATGGTCAGGGGACAGACAGTGCCAACAAATACTGTCCTCCCCCTCACCATAAGCCTGTGATGACTTGCTCTTCTTCTTACCCTGAGCTATTCCTTCTACTGTGTTGATAGTGATAGGGTCGCTCTTAGAGCTACCAGATCCGTAGAGTTTACGCATTCTAGTTTCTGATACGTTGCTCTGAGCTAGCTGCTCTGCTACCTTGATAAATTCAGGCAGCTTGGGCCTTTGAGTAGGTAAGAGAGGACACCAAGTGTTACGATAGTAGGCTTGGTAGACAGGTAGGTGTTTTAATTTCTTCATGATCGTGCCTGTCTTCATCATCTCTGGTATCACTGGGGGCTGGCCGGGGCATCAGAAGAGAGAGCAAGAATTGGAGGGGGGGGGGGCGGTGCATAAAAAAGGTGGTGGCGAATTGGGGGCGGGGTGTGTTGTTGGGAAGGGGGCGTTCCAAGCTCTGGCCCCTGCCCTCCTCCTCCTCACTGTCTTTTGCTTTTTTATGCAGGACCTCCCCCTGTTCCCCATCTTTTTTTTGTTCACACACCCCATGGAGCGCGGGCCCCAAGAACCTACCCGCGCACAGCTGCTACAGCACAAGTTTCGCTTCAAAGCCCCGCGCCGAGAACCCACCCGCGCACAGCTGCTACAGCACAAGTTTCGCTTCAAAGCCCCGCACCGAGAACCTACCCGCGCGCAGCTGTTGCAACACAAGTTCCGGAGTTGCGCCACAGCCCCGCCACCAACGTCCCTTCCGACCGCCAGGCATAGACTGCGCAGCAAAAGGCGGTTGCAGCGCGTTCCCTCCAACAAAAGACGGTTGTTGCAACAAAAGGCAACTGTGGAACTAGTTCGTAAAAGACCCGTGCGGAGGGCCGCTACATTTACGCACAAACAAAGGTACGCCCCCGCCTTTATGTTTGCCATCTCCTGCTAGACACGAAAACACCCGACGGGGCCGGGCGCGAAAGTCCATTCTGACCGGGGGTGGTTTAGGCACGAGACATTCGGCTAGCCAGCGTCTCGAGCATGCCCTTCCCCCCACCAAGGTTGGCTATTCTTCTAGCGTTGTGCCCCCTCGTGGTTCCCAAGTTTCTTTCTGGCGTTATTAAAGAGTTTCTTGTTGGGCTGAGCAGCAGTAGCAAGCATGCGCCGCGCCGGGACTGACAAACTTTGTTTTCAGATTTCGAAAGCCAAAAAAAGGAGATTTTAATGAGCTCCGCGGCATGTACCACCTGTTTTGTTTTGCTAATCAGACGGGCGCGGGCATGCGTCTTCTGCGAAAGATCAGTAAATGATACTCACCGTTAGTACCGCCCGTGGAATAGATAGTCCGGTGGCAATCAGCGGTGAACATTTCAGACCACTGACGAGGAAAGAATCCTTTGCGTTGAAAGTTAGAAATCAAGTCCAAGAGCAACACAAACCTAACGCGCGGGTCTTTCATAATCATCGTCAGAGCTATTTTCCTGTCATCTTTGGTCCAACTGGTAATAAAGAAATAAATGCAAATCTTACGTTCTGGTTCATCGTTCCACAGGTCATCTAGTTTAAAATCCTTGTTCAATGTAGTATTAAACTGTACTTTCGGCGTGGCAGCGGGAGTGCCTTTTCTGGCGCAGAACTTTCTGCGTACAATACTAGTGTTTTCGCCAAAGTTCCCGGATTCAACCCCGTACACGCCCTTGAAGCCGACGAAGGCGGCCATATTTACAGCAACGCCCGAGCCCGCGCCCAGGTCCACAAAGGTAAGTTCTTTCTTGCTGGAGGCCCTGGAAGTAGTAGTCAATCAGGGTAAAGAAAATGGACGAGGGCGAACCCTGTGTTCCTCCTAGTTTTGTGGTCCCGCTGTTGGAACGTGTGTCTCGTACGTTTCTGGAACGTATGCCAGGTTGCCCTGAAGCTGGCACTACGCAGGATATAAGCTGGTCATCTGGACTGCCTTGCAGGGTTTGGTACCATTTCTTAATAGCCTTGGCCTCATCTGTATCGTCAGGCAGTTCTAAATAGGACGCGTCAAGCCGCTTGCAGTCTTTACATTTCTTTTCAGACAGTATGTTTGTTCGGCGACAGTGCGAACATTTCCATTTCCATTTCCATTTGGATTGCGAGATTATTCCAGCAGCAAACCTTTCTCTTCGAGGCATAGCCGGCCGCTCAACGACCATGGCGGGGACGAAGCCTGTGTTGTGTACATGATACGCTCTTCCTTCTCTTGACATCTTTTTCGTCTCGTCTTTAAGTCTATCCAGGGATTTTTTTCGTTTACTGCTGAAAATTCAAGAGAGAGGAGAGAATTTAAGACAAGTTTTTTTTGGTGAAGGGAGGGAGAGAGAGTAGGAAGAACAAAAAAGAGCCACCCGCAAATTCACGTCTCCCAAAAAAAAGTTTCCGCGATAATACGGCCAAAGATACTGGCAAACCAAACATTCCGCGAAATACGGGCAATTTATTTGTCGACACTAGTGCCGGGTCCAAGATAGCTCCAAAAAAATTTATTTTTGTGCAATTTCGGCGTTTGGATAGTTAGAAAAAAAAAGCTGGGGGAAAATCGGCGGGCGGGGAAAAAAATCAGCAGATTGAAAATTTTTCCCCGCCCGCCAATCCTTCCCTAATTTTTTTTTCTAAAACTATCCGACTGCCGAAATGTCCTGCGCTCTAAAAAAAGTTTTCGTGACGGCCCGCAAAATGCGGCCAAAGATATTGCCACCCAATATTTCGCAAAATATTACCGAATTATTTGGCACCCAACCTTTCGCAAAATACGGTCAAATTATTTGTCGACAAATGGGTCCAAGATAGCTCAAAAAAATTTATTTTTGTGCAATTTCGGCGTTTGGATAGTCAGAAAAAAAAGCTGGGGGAAAATCGGCGGGCGGGGAAAAAAATCAGCAGATTGAAAATTTTTCCCCGCCCGCCAATCCTTCCCTAATTTTTTTTTCTAAAACTATCCGACTGCCGAAATGTCCTGCGCTCTAAAAACAAAAGTTTTCGTCACGGGCCGCAAAAGGCGGCCAAATCCTTTGCCTCCCCAATATTTCGCGAAATACGGCCATGTCGACAAATCTGCCGGGGGGGGGAGTCTACGATAGTACCCCAAAAAAAAGGAAAATTAAAAAACATTGGTCTGCCGGGCTGAAACACATGGTTTTTTTCTCTCTCTCTCTCTCTCGAGCCGACTTCACTTTTTCACAGCTAGCCGCTCTGCGCAAATGTCCGGGCTGTTTCATAAATAAAACTAGTACTTTTTTTCTGTGCTTCAACGACGTTTCCTTCCCCTGTGTTTTGTATTTTTAAAAAAAAGTGTTGCCTGCGTTGGCTTACTTCTTTTCTTCCTCCTCTGCGTTCGTTTGGATTTTGTACATGAGCCCCGACGCGTCCAGGGTCTGCAGGGCCTTGAGCAGTACGAACGTCGTGGGCAGGCGCACGAGCCCCGGGTGCGAGCCGCTCGCAAAGGCCCGGGAGCAGGACCTAGTGAGGCACACGGCCGCGCCGTCGGCACCGTCTATCCCTAGCCGGCCGCACCGCTGGCAGACCACGTCGAGGCGCGAGTCGGCGCTCTGCAGCACCTGCTCCAGCAGCGCGGTAGACCCCGACTGCACCGCGGCGTTCAGGCACATGGAATCGAACTTGGACGCGCCGTCCACCCGCGCGGACTTGGTGCCCTGGTGCGTCAGCGGGTCCATCGGGCCCTGGTGCCTGACCTTGAACTGCACCTCGCTGGTCTTGTCCTGGCGCATGTAGTACTGGAAGCCGAACAGCGTGGGGTTGGCGGGCGGGTCCAGGTCCATGCTGGCGGGGCTGTACATCCTGGCCGACGCACGCAAGTGCAGCTCCTGCAGCAGGCCCGGCGTGGCCGTTTCGCCTGCTGACGGTGCGGCGCACGTCTGTGCGCTGTCACACGTGGCCTCGAGGTTGCTGGCCGTGCCAGCAGCCGCGCGTTCTGCGGCGGGCGCCCAGGCACTGTTGGGCAGCAGCAGCCCGCGCCAACCCGTACCTAACGCCTTCCCGTCCAGGGCCAGCTCCAGCGCCCGGCGGGCCCCGCCCGCGGGCGGGCCTAGAATTATCTTGGCCCGGCGGCCCTGCGCCAGGAGCCAGCTCTCCTCTGCGTGGGCCCAGCGCGCGAGCCCGCTCACGCAAATGGCGTCACGGCACGAGCCGTCGCCCGCGTGGAAGTGTGGTTGGATGCGTTGGGCGCAGCCCCGCGCCGGCACCGCGCCGACGTCGTAGGCCTGCAGCGCCAGGCGCAGGACCTTGCTGAGCGCCGCCAGGGCCGGCCCGGACGTCGGCGCGGACGCCCGGCGGAGCCAGTGTTCCAGGCAGCTGCGCCACAGCCTGGCGGCAATAGGGCAGCAGTGCGCCTCCAGCACCCACCAGAAGTCCGGGCGCCAGAGGCGGCACTTCTGTTGTTGCAGGGCGTACAGCCGCGTGTAGGCCAGCAGCTCCTGGTTCCAGGGCCACACGTAGCTGGCGGGCCCGCCAGTTGTTTCGTGCGTCAGCTGCCGGCCGTACTGGGCTATGAGCCTCGTCTGCAGCGTGGTGACGCAGTCGTTGATGGTCTTGCGGAACATCTGTGAGGGCCCGAGCAGCACGGCCGGGCGCTCGCCGGTCGGCAGGTAGGGCAGTGCGTGGTCGGGCACGAACACGCACAGCGTGCATTTCTGGCACGACGAGTTGGTGATCTTGTCGCCGTACTGGAAAGGCAGCAGCCTCGTCATCACCATGCGCGCGTACACCGGCGCGCTGCCGCAGTCTCGCGGCGTTTGCGCGGGGTCCGTGTCCAGCCACACCTGACCATCGACCGATATGCAGTTCTGCGACACGACCCCGCGGGTCTGCGCCACCGTGCGCCGCACGCAGGACTCGTCGCTGCCGTCCGGCTCGGCCGACGACAGCGCGCGCAACAGCACGTCCCCGGGCAGCACCGTGCGCCCGAGCGGCACGGTCCACGCGTCCTCGCGGCGTTTGCACAGCAGGTAGCCCTCCAGCGAGCGGCAGCCGCGGGCCTTGGCGAGCTTGTGGCTATCGGCCGCGAGCGCGGCGCGCGTGCGGGCCAGCACTCTGTTCCAGCCGCTGGTGGCATCCATCGGCGGAGCTGCCGGCGGCGCGGCCGGCATTTGTGCGAGGTGCATGCGGTCGTAGTACGCCCTGCTGTCCAGGAACGCAAACAACCCCCGGTCGGCCGCGCCCTGGCTCCAGACCGTGCAGTCGTCCTGGTTGTGCGACCACGCCCGGTACGCCACCGGCACGTTGAGCCCCAGCGGCTGCACCCCGAGCGTAGACGCCGCGACGGGCGCCTCGAGCAGCGGGCGGTCGCCGCGCAGCAGCTCCTTGGCCGAGCTGGACAACAAGCGCCCGGGCTGGCGTTGTCCGATGGACTGCGACTGCATGCCTACGGCGTACACGAGGCGCGGGCCCGTCACGTGCTCGTGGAACAGCGTCAGCGCCGAAGAAAAGCTCAGGTGGCGGGCGGGCGACAGGTCCACAAAGTTACAGTCGGGCGCGCGGGCCGCGAACTTGCTCAGGCTCTCGCAGCCTAGCTGCACCGCCGACTCTTGGATGCTGAGCCACACCAGGCAGCCCTGGTCGCGCAGAGCGCGCAGAGCGCGCCACACGGCCAGGCAGTCAGCGGGTGCCGGCGGGAGCTGGTTGCTCACGAGGTAACTGGATCGTCGATTGTGCGGCAGGCGCAATTCTCGCAGCCGCCAGCCGGCCCAGATGCGGCGCACGTCGGCCGGCAGCGGCACGACACCTTTATTGACGTGCAACACGGGCGCCGACAGCCTGCCCGCGTACGTGTGGATCGTCAGACGTTTCTCTTCGCGGTCCAGCAACAAGCCCAGATGCCTCAGGGCCAGCCCGCCCGCGTCCGCCACGTCGTCGCCCTGCGCCCCGCGCTTGAGCGCGCGTAATTCCCGTAGCATTCGTTCGGCACCGGCGGCGCTGATGGACCCCAGCACGCGGCCGTGGCACTCGACCACAAACGGGCCCAGCGACAACTGCTGCGACGTCGCGACGTCGCAGCGGTTTGTGACCCAGTCCTCGCGCGCGGCGGCCCACGCGCTGTCCAGCTCGGGGGTGATGGTGGTGAACAACGACAGGCGCTTGTCGTAGCACGACTTGGCTGACTTGCTGGTCTCGTTCGGGTCCAGAAAACTCAGCTGCGAGACGTCGAACCGCTGGTCGGACGTCATGCCCTGGCCGTTCGGCACCATCTGGCACACGCGGCGCGCGAGCGAGTACTTCTTGGCCAGGTTGCCGCGCAAGAGCTGCAGCACGCGCTGCAGCGGCTGCGCGTCGCTGGCGCCGGCCCTGTCCCTCGGTGACGCGAACTCCTGGAACACGCGCGACATCTGCGCGCTGTCTAGCAAAACCACCGGGTCGACGCAGACGGCCAGCCCGCCCCACGACGTCAGGCGCGACTGCGCAAACGAACGCACGCGCTGGAAGGCGCGCTGCAGATTGTGCGAGTAAAGCTGCGCCAGCGTCAGCACCGCCCGGCTCTGCATGGCGAGCGGGTCCGACAGGCCCGCGGACGGCTGCCCCTCGGCCACCGACAGCACGGACGGCAGCCCTGCCTCGGCGCGGCTGAGAGCCCGCGCGACGTCCGCCAGGTGCTCGGCCTTGCGCGCGTCCCCGTACCGCAGCAACTGTTTATTGCAGTCGTCGTCTAGCGCGTAGTCTGCCACAATCGCGGCGCAGCGCGCCGGCAAACGCGAGGCCCGGCGCACGGCCGCCGCCAGCCACTGCGCCGCGCCCGGGAAAATGTGCAGCAGGAACCTGTTGCGCAGCCACCACAGCCCCTGCCCCTGCATCTGCTCGACCGAAAACTGCTTGGTCCGCAGGCACCACAACTGTCCCAAGCGGAACAGGGCCTGCTCGCGCGTGACGACTCCTTCGTTAAGCGCCCAGGAACGGTGCACGATGTCTAGGTACACGGCCTGGGCGCACGCGTCGTCGCCGCGGGTCACTAGCTGGCGCAGTTCTTCCCAACACCCCACGCCGAGCGCGCGCCACAGCAGTGCGAAGGGCAGGTCGCATGGCTGCCCCACAAAGACCCGGGCGGTCAGCACGGGCAGGGCCGAGTCCGAACGCGTCTGCGCGCGCACAAACGTTTGCACGCGAGCTTGCGGCAAGCAGCTGTTTGCCACGGCGGGCCCGCGCTGCCGCGCCGCCCTGGTGGCCCAGGCGTCGGCGAAGTCGGTGGGCGGCACGTTCTGTCGGTTGCCGTAGGCACTCCTCAGTGTCTGGTCGCGGCGGCCGCCCGCACGGCCCGTATCTGGGTACAAGTGCAGCTTGCGCTGGCGCTTGGCGCCGACCATCAGCGCCTCCTGGTTGTGCATGTTGTCGACGTGGTACTGCGCCCAGTGCGGCCCCGCGCCCCCGCCGCCGTCTTCGCCCTCGTCATCGAGCGCGGCGCGCGCCGGCGCTAGCGGGCTGTCCACGCCCTGTCCCGCCGCAACCGCGTTGGTCTCGGTCTCTTGCGCGCGACCCGTGTGCCACACGACGGCGCGGCGGCGCGTCCCGCCCGGTGTGCTGGCGGTCGCCGAGATCTTGTAGACCTCGCGCACGACGGCCCCGGGGCCCGTCTGCAGGGTGCGGCTAAAGGTAGTGTCGGGCGCGCGCCCGGCCAGCGAGTTGTTGCGTTTATCCCACTTCCGCAGCAACGGGTGGTCGAGCGGCGGCACTTCGCGGCCCTCGATGGCCCAGGTCACCCCGTTCAGCAGCACGAACGGGACCCAGCAACCCACCTCTAGGCCCTGCTCACTGCGCCAGTAGTGGCTGTCGGCACTGGTGGTAAACCAGCGCCTGATCGCCGGCCACCCCGCCCGCAACGCGCTGGGCGGGGGCAGGTTCAGGGGCCACGGCAGCGTCAACAACGTCACGACGCGCGGGGGCGGCAGCCACGCTTCGTGCGTTACGTCTTCGTACACTCCGGAACTATTCCGCCGCTGCAGGGCCCAACGGACCTCGGCCCTGAGCTCGGCGCACCAGCTGCCGCCGGTCTCGCACAGCACCCCATAGCTGCCGCGCGGGTCCTCGAAGCCCTTGAATTCAGTTGACATCTTCAGGATGTACACGGGCCCCGCGTCCTCCGTGCCGGCGCGCCCGCGCGCCTGTACGGGCACTAGGCGGGGCACGCAGATAGCTGCCGCCGCGACGTGCTCCGACCGCAGCCAATCCCTCAGCGCCTCCCGCAGGCAGGTGCCCTGGTTCCGTTTCTGGCACAGCTTGTCGAATTCCTCTGCCCCAACAAAGCGCAGGCGCGTCTGCAGGGAGAGCTTGTTGACCAACCCCGGCGCTACGTGCGTCACGAAATTACGCAGGCTTTCAATGGCGCAACGGTTGTGCTTGAATTCCTCTTCGACAAAGGCCAGCGACAGCGCGCCGGCCTCTTGTACCGTCGCGACGGGCTGAGCCCCTACACACAAATCTCGCAAACCTTCGTCGCGTGCTAGTTGTTGCGCGATGAGGGCAGAGATCGTTTCCGCCGAGGCGTCCATCCTCGGCCGCGCGCCGTGCCCCCACCTTTCTCCCGACACTTTTTTTTCCTTCTGGCTGCGCTTTCCCTCGCGTTTGCCTGTGGGGGAGACGACGAAAAGAAAGGATCTGGGAAAAGGGCGGAACTATATTATTCGGCTGTGTAAGAAGGAAGGGGGAAGAGCGGGGGGATCGATCCCCAAACTCTCTCTCTCCCACCCCACCTCGCCCCCGCCCCCGCCTATTGCCAGAACAAGGGGCCGTGACAAGGGGAAGGTGGGTGGAGGGGGGGACTGGGCGAGAAAGGGGGGGGGGGGCGAGAAAGGGAAGCAAGAGAAAATTAGCGGCGGACATTTCCGTAGGATTTCGCAACACACGCCCCCAGGAACGGGAAGAGAAGGCCTCCCTGTTCTTTTTTATGTAAAGCACGGGAACCGCATGACGGACAGCGAACTGCGCGTCTGCGCGTTTATCCAGAGACACTTCCCTTGTGGTAACAACTGCGGAGATGATCTCAAGGATCATGCTTTGTCGGTATGCAAGCACCCCTGCCTGTCCCCTCTCACTTATTGGGAAATCACTCCCATCGTCTTCTCCTGTGTTTTGATAGTCGTCAAATAGTCAGCTAACCAGGTACTCACCTCACTAACTTTCTTAGGGTACGAATGGTATAGCTTTTCCTGGTCCTCTTCAAAACTTATGAGGTCAAGACCTCCATAATGTTTTTTGAGGGCGAGGAAACACTTTACACCGTCCGTATCCCCCTGCCTCATTATAGTCATCACCTTCCTATCGTGAGCACATGATTGAAGTAGGAAAGCATAGAGCAATCTGTTTAGCTTAGCTTCTTTCTCTTTCATGTAATATCTGGCTCCCAATTGTAATGCAAATAGCGGCGACGGTTTACTCCCCCCCCCCCCCCGTCAACACTGGTATTTTGGATTTTTGGTCCGTAGGTATAGCAGTGGCGGGGGCAGAGGCAGTTCTTGCACTTGCAGTTTCTTGACCCTCTTCTTTATTTCCCTTGTCTTTATCCTCTACCTTTACTACTACTGTCTCCTCTTCATCTTTTTTGTTTCTCTCTCTTCCTTTGTAGGTGATTTGAAGGGTGCATCTGAAGGAGATTCAGGTCGTGCAGGTAGTTGTATGGGTTTGGCTAAGGGATGAGTCTCAAAGCCCGGAATTATGGAAAGGATTTCTGGGTGACACCTATAACTGATGTAAACGTGTACTCAAACAACTCCCATTCTTTTCCATGATTGAACTTTGGAGGGTCTAGCCTCATTTTTACTAAGTCAGAACCTTGATACGCCATATTTTTCGGGCGTACCAAGGGCGGAAGGTAGGAGGGAGGCTCGACTACCAATGTTGCTTTCTCTGTAGGTAGAGAAGCGAGATGGAGTTAGGAAATGGTTAGTTATACTAGCGACTAGGTGGCAGCCTTCCGCACATTCCACTTAGTGTAACTGGTGGTAGCCTTCCGAACACACACCAGACTGGTGGTAGCCTTCCGCACACACACCAGGTTTGAATATTTGGTGGCGGCCTTCCGCACGTACACCTGTTTGTATTTTCGGTGGCAGCCTTCCGCACGCCCCGATAGTACGTAATAAGTGAATAAAGTCTACTAGACCTAACGTTCACGCTACAAGGCTTTATAACCTGTGAGACTAACTTAATAATCTGCCGTATACTTGCTGTGTCCTACAGTAGATACTTTATTGAGAAAAGGGCGCCAAGGGACGGCCCGATTATACACTACGCCGGACATACGTAATCATGGCTCTAACGACACACATTACATATGCAGGCCCATACTGACTATCCGGTTAATTACATTAATAGGTCTAACACCCCCCCCCCCCCCAGACCTAACGGTTGAGTTGAGTGATTAACGAACAAAATTTGATGTCCTGCAAAAAAAAAAGTTATCAAAACTTAGGCTGAGGAAAGAGAGGCGGATGAGTGGAGTCTCTTGTAGTAAAGTATGGGAGAATAAAAGAACGACTCACTGCCGCGGTCTATGATTGCGCAATGCGGATGATGATCAGCCGGGCCCGGGCAGGATACATACTACATCCATGATTCGCAGCGGGAATGGGACCATGGAGGCGCAGTAGCGAGCGATCATGATGATATCAGGGGGCGATGTCGAGCCGTAGAGAATTAGGTGGCCGGATATCACACGGCAGAGATGAACCAATTAAGCAGCGCCGGGCACCAAATATGCGGCTTCTGTTCGTCTTGTGCGTGATGATTGTGATGAGGATGTTTCTTTTTCTCTTGTTCTCAAGTTCCTCACTGTCTTCACTCACATCTGGCGAATCTTCTTCTTAGTATCAGTTCTCTCGGTTCTTCTGCCTCCTCTGCAGCTGCTCAGCTCTCACATAATACGATCTAAATCCCATCTGTATTTTCTGTTTGCTGCAACCTCATCGAGAAATACATATTTCACCATATCCCCTAGAATTGTACTAATGCTGTAAGCATATTCCGCTATGTAGGCATCACCCCCCGGATAGCCGGTAAAAGTACACTTTTTTTGGTGTCAGGTGCACCTAGTTTCTTCCCATTATTTCAATATTGTTTGGCCGGATTTGACCTAATGCCATTTTAACCTTGGTCTGTTGCCGCTTTCTTTTGTGCGGTTTCACTGAGCTAATATAATGAGACATCATTCTCCTTTGGGGATTTGTGTTTGGTTGTATTACCGACTTTTTAACGAGCTATCTTCGGGGATTTTAACATTGGAGTCACCAGCACACGGCTGATTTCTTTTCTGGCTTGTCCTTTGACGGCAGAAGGAAAATTTGGGCTGACCTATCTCAATTGAGTAGGCAGACTCAAACAAGAAATACTCCAACACATCCCCACACAAGCTCTTTTGCAAAACAATACGTCTAGGCGTTTGTGAGTAGGTGTCCCAGTACCCTCTCCACAGCCTTTATCCCTGTTCTCCCTTGAGGCAGATACCAGACATCTTTTCTGTTCTCCTGTTCTCGCTTGAGGCAGAGACAGAGTAAGTCAACAGACGTACGAACAAACACTCACAGTGACAAACAAACTTGAAGGACACGAGCCTAGTACTCTCCCTCTCAAGTCTATGCACTTAGTTGCCTCTCACACACACATCAGAGTATTTTTGCAAATCTCTGACTGTTTTTCGAAAGTAGGTCTGAACACCTATCCGACGACAAGTCGACTTCTCAAGGAGTGCTTCTCAAGCCTCTTTGACACTATCTGTACGTAGGTCCTAGTACCTCATAACAGATACAACAACAAAAAGAGCAAAAGAGAAGAGGAGTGGAGAAGGAGATCGAATTTTCAGATAAAGTCGTACAGACTACTTCTTTCTCACAAAAAAAAAAAAAAAAAAAAAAAAAAAAAAAAAAAAAAACACTCACACACACACACATAAGACATAGAGGTGAGACACTCTCTCTCTCTATACTATCTTTTCATCTTTTCTCTCTATTCGTTCCCCAGAGACGAACAGAGCAAATACGGGGTAGAATCAGCTCTGTCCCACTCATATTCCCCCAGCGACCATGTCTGAAGAATGGACTGAGGATGACGGAGGGGCGAGTGCTCAAACCCCAGAAGATGTAAATACGCTCGTTGGCCCTCTAGGGGACGAAACGGATTTGGCAGGGCCTTCCTTTGACACAGGAGGAGCAGACAATCCAATGGACCAGGTCCAAGATGAGGGAGCGATGATGACGGAGGAGGAGAAGGAGAAGAAGGAGGAGGAAGATCAGTGGGTGGCCGAATACGCCAAACAAACTAAGAAGGAGTTTGAGAAGAAAATACGGGAGCAGCAGGCCGGTAAATGGCTATATATTCCCCCAGAGATTCGATGGGGAGATCCCTTGAGAAAGGAGGATATCTGTTACCCCATCCCGAGTCAAGCTCTGCCTCTTGCAGCATTCCTCAGAGACGACGGTGCACAGTTACAGGTGCAACATGTCTCATATGGGGACCAAATGTCTTTACTGGAGCTACTCAACCTCATTTGGGGAGTGTTTGAGTGTGCTATACTCTATGAGTACCAGTCTGCGAAAAGTGTGCTGCCATGGAGGACCAGAGCACTGGTCAGGTTTCTTGATCCTGGTCAGGACATCGAAGGAATGAAGAAGGGAGAAAGAGAGTTTAAAGGCAAGAACCTGCGAGGGCAGCTTAATGTCATGGATGTGCCTTTGAAACTTATGGAGGCCAAGTTAATTGACTTTGGCAAACTCCAACAAACCAAATTTGGCAGGGACACTCACCCAGTCCTGCAGGAAATAGAAGGGGAAGTCGGAGGGGTGACGAAGCTGAAAAAGCTGCATGCGGCCTTTGAAAAGGACGATGCATGGAAGAGGTGGGCTCAGACGAAGGATCATACGATCTTGGAGCCGAAGCAGGCACTCCCTGCTACTAACAAAGCAACAGAGAAGGAGATGGCGGAGAAAACTCTGCTTCTTCGGAAGGCAGCCGAGCTCATGTCATTCTTTCATCATGCTCAAGACCTGCACATCAGGGATATAGCAACAGAAAAAGAAAGGAAGGAGTTGGAGGCACAAATTGCATTGGCTAGGGCGACGGCAACAAGGCAGGCACTTTCCTCTGGAACTTTTCTGTCTCCCCCTAGTTTCGCCTCGCCAACCCATGCAGCCCCTCCCGCCTCTACGACTGGCTCAGCGCCTACCACTGTCATTGTCAACAATAACGACAAGAAGGACAGACAGGCTATCATGCAGGCCTTCCAAAAATATACCAAGTCCGATCCAACTGCTCTTACGCTGTATGCAGAGACAGCGAGTCAGAAGGATACGGATGCTGGCCTTCGTGACAAGCTCCGAAGGATAGATGCTTCTATGAAGCAGCATCCAACGGACGAAACACAAGAGTATGAGGCGTTGTCCACCTTGTTGGACCCATCAATCCTTACACAAGGGTTTGATGTAGCGGCATACAAAACGTTGCGAGCGGGAGTGGTGTCGGCTAGAAAGACCACCACAGACCTGCAATGCACGGTGCCAGTTGCCGTCCTCTTGCAATATTTTAAAACTCATGGGTATCAGCACCTGTGCACTGCTACTTTGATTGGGTTCGAAATTTTTCAAGAGGTGAACACAGGGTTAGGCGATAGCACGAGGTTGGCGGCGATCCTCACGGAGGTCAGCGCCAAGTACGGGCTCTTTTATAGCCGGAAGTCCATCATTCTGTACTTCTAACAACCAATTCGGACAAACAGGATAGGCTTGGTTTTTACCAAATTTCAGCCTATTTTGACTATTTTTGCAAGGTATTGAAATCAACAGAAATCATCACGATTTCATGAATACTAATGTTTTTATGTATTAAAAACTAGTTTTCCATTCATTTTGAGTGTCTATACTTGACTTAGTGTTTATTAAGTAACATAACCTGAAATCCGTCCGATTTCTTCCAAAATTTTTACTGAAGTCCAAATTTTATCTGTCAAAATGCGCAACGGTGGCAAATCTGCTTTTCTATTTTGTTTTAAGAGTAAAATAAGAGTAAAAATTAATTATATTTAGTTTTGACTTTGGTTT